>CM076579.1:1640192447-1640350172 GCA_034641835.2 Pinus albicaulis | reverse complement strand
GAAGTATTTATAGAAGAATGAGGAGGTGAGATCTGATAAAAGATCTCAAAATCAATTAATACAGATATTAATGTCTTCTTAGCCTTTCGAGGGGCTCAACGAGGAACCACACAGGTGTTCCACTGTATTGAATGATTTACACTCATGAATTTAGCTCGGTGGGAGCTTCATTTGACCTTTGAGGTTTTGTGCATCAATAGGGTTGCTCTGCCGACCTTCTGTCATTAATTTCCTGGCAGAAAAAACTCCTTTGGCTGTGTCGAGGCAAAATATCTGACTTTGATCAATAAATTTGATTCTTGATTGAATCCTTTGAGGCACAGGTGGCGCTGTAGTTGCTGGGAGGAATCAATTCGCCTCCACTTGTGATGGTGGAGGGTTTTTCTGATAAAAAAACTTTAGATTTTCCTTTAATCTGCGTTTTAGATCCGGGGATTAGGAATTTGATAACTGTCTTAGCCTTAATCCCCACAAATCTGTCCATTAATCTGCTATTCTGGTTCATTTTTGGTCTTTAATCTCTGACACTCTTTTTCTGCATTGATTTTGACGGTTTTCTCTGTTGTGCAGGGCTGCGCAGGTAGGGAAAGGCATCAATGCCTGTGGAAACATCGAAGAAACGTGAAAACTAACTCTGTAAGTGATTTCCTTGGAGAAACTGAAACGTAGAGGATCGTCACCCTCCTGGTCTGAAATTTCCTTTTAAAACACAAACAAATGACCTTAACCCTGCAAAATACAAAAAACACATAAAAAATCCAGTTTATAGGTCAATCTGCTTTGGGGAATGTGCGGAGGAACGCGGGCCGTTGGATGGCATCATCCAACGGCTGAGATCAAATTTGGGCGATCGTGGAAAATGTTGAAGAAAGATTAAATCAAGACCGTCGATCTGCAGAAATCGACGGTCGAGATCGAGCAACGGGGAGTCAGCGGGAAAATCTCTGATCGGGCGAGGGAATCAGGAGGACGAATAATAGCTGTCGATCTGCAGAGATCGACGGTGGAGATTAAATCTTGGACGCGCGATGGATGGGTTAACGGGCGTGCATGTCTGTTAAAGGTCAGGCAAGTGAGGCGATCGGCAGCCGTCGGATGGGAATTCCCAAATCGAACGGTGGGGGTGGATTCCGCTGCATGGTTATGGTGTGAAGTTTAACGCGCGAAAAGAGGTGATAGCACAGCGGTTTTGAAATAGTGGTGGGGACACGTGTCGGCCAGCGTATGGAATCGCTGGCCGACGGGAGAAAACCACCGTGGCTCAGAAGGTGGTGCGAAATGGAAACCGGTGGTTTCTTGACAAACGACGCGGGAGACGAGGGGGTCCACATGTTGAGATGTGCTCCGCTCCGTCGGATCTGGGGAGCAGATCGACGTTCCAGGTTGATCGCGAAATAAAACATGTGATTTTAATTATTCCCCGTTAAACTTTATAAAATGGGTTCTTTCGGGTTTTCAAAGGGAAATGAACTGAGGAAAATGGTATTTTCGGTTTAGCGCCTAAGGACTGAGCAGTCAGTCCTAGCGCTCGAGTATATGGAGGAAAACGGCCCGGGGGCTTAGCTTGAAAGGGCTAAAACGCCAAAAACACATAAAATATGTCATTTATATGATTTCCCATGATTTTCAGAGGAAAAAGGGTCTGATAAATTAAAAAGTGAGTTTTTAACCTTGGGAAGTGGAATGTGTGGAGGGTTAAAGGGAAAACATATGTTTTTGTGGGGTTTTTATGAATAAAAGGAACATGGAGAATGAGGTAGTTGGAAGGAAAAGGAAGAGGAAAAAGGGCAAAATACTGCAGTATTTGACTTGGATTTTTGCAGGATATCAGGGGTTTGGAGAAGGAAACAGGTATGAAGATTTAACCAGCAACATGAGCTTCACCAAAAGACTTCAAGAACCAACAAATTTAGGACTGAATTTGTTTCTTGAAGGCTGCAAAGAATATTTAGCCACCAGCTGATATGATAGGAAAAATATGGGTGGCTAACAGCGGCTCCACTTGGGGATGGTGCCTTTTTGAAGGCATCAAGAATTCAGACTTGATTTCTCTAGGATGCTGACTGGTGCCTGATCCATTAGGCTCTGGGATTTTGACCATATGCCTCATCCTTTGAATTTCTCTTGCTTTGCTCTGAAAAATAATATCAGTCATGAAAGAAACATGAACTTCATCAATACAACTTCTACCTACCCAATCCTACTGATCTAACATTTTTTCTTCATCCTTAGAGTGCACTTGGATTGGCAAAATCTATTCACAACATTTTATTCTTTTGAAAGCATAAAAACTAATCTAATTCTACTCCTTATTTCTCCCTGAACTCAGATTAAACAGTTGAGCTCAGATTTTTCTCTACCTGATCTACTGTCTGTTGGGATTAAACTTTCCAACAGGCTTTCATTCTTTAAATTCTAAAGAAGAAATTTAAAAACAGTCAAGTCAAGATTAAGCTGTTTGACTTGCTATGATCTATGGCATAAGAACAAGCTGCACATAGATTATTATTTGCAGAAAATTAAAGTAAAAAATGGAAGGCTTAAGATCTGAAAGTTTCTCATCATGGCCTTCTCTTTTTTTTCACAGCTCTGTTTTTGCTTTTGTTTGAGCTGTCTCTTCCTTGATATCTGATTCAGATTTTGGGAAAATTAGAACCAGTTTTTCTCTTTTATGACTCAGAAAATAAAACAGTTTTGAGTCATCTCTCTTTGGAAACTTTGGTTCAGATTTTGAGTTTGTTTGAACCTTCATTTCTATCCTAATCTATCTACTGATAAGCCAAGATTGAACAATTTGGAAAATCGAATTCACTACCCTATCAGCAGAAAATTTAAAGCTAATTAGTCAAGATTAGGCAGTTTGACTAACTAGAAGTGTGTTTTGAGGAGTGGCATTTGAGCTTGCACACTTTCAGATTTATTTCTCCTTTTGGCATGGGGTTGTGCCTTTCTTGTTTTCAATTTTGCCCTCTTTTCTTTCTTTTCTTTGTTTTTGTATTTTTTGATTTTTCATAACTTTGAATGCAATGGTGGATGGACTATTTATAATGGAAAAAGATAAAAAGGCTTCAAAACATAAAATGGATCAAGAGAAGTAATGCTTAAGCATCCTGCCATTGCTAGGACCCCAAACAATTCTGTTCCATCCAGTTCCTGCAAGAAAAATGCATTATTACCAGCAACTGAATGAATAGAGTAAGGGCCAAGCCATAGGTTATCAAATTTTCCATGCTTGCCCTTTTCTTCCCTTCTTGAGTCCCACTTCAAAACTTTGTCCCCAATCCTCAAATTGCTGGCCTTTGTTCTTCAGTCAAAGATCTTCTTGATATTATCTTGCTTCTGCAATGCTTTGTTATACACTTCCTCTCTGGTTTGCTGAAGATGAATGGTTTGATTTATTCTTCTGGTCATGTCATTTTCTTCAGTCTGCAACTCTTGGATTAACTTCATAACTGGTACACCAAGGCTGTTAGGAAAAATTGCATCTGTACCATACACAAGCTGGAAGGGTGACATACCAATAGATTTCTTTAAAGTTAATCTGTCAGCCCAAAGTGCATGGATCAGCTTCATGTGCCAAGACTTTTTATTATCCTCCAACAGTTTCTTGATTATGTTCACTAAGCTTTTGTTGGAAGATTCTGCAAGTCCATTACCTTGAGGGTAATAGGCTGTGGAGTGTCCCAATGTTATCTGATACTTGTGACAGAATTCAACCATTTTCTTTGATCCAAATGCCGCTGCATTATCTGTGATGATCTTGGTAGGACAGCCATATCTGGAGAGGATGTTAGTCTCCACAAAATTTATGATAACTGAATCATTGGCCTACCTACAAGGAATGGCTTCTATCCACTTAGTGAAGTAGTATGTGGCCGTAAGAATCCACCTATGCTGAGCAGAAGATGGTGGATGGATTTCTCCTATGAAGTCGAGTCCCCACTGTTGAAAAGGAGCTTCAACAGTGATTGGATGTAGAGGAAGGGGTAGCAGTTTTCTTTTGCCTTCGAATAGTTGGCATTTATGGCAAGTAGTGGTCATCTTGTGTACATCAGGAAAAAGAGTAGGCCAATAGAAACCAACCCTCAGAATTTTTTTGGCTGTTGCCTTCCAGTATAAATGACCTCCACACTCTCCTTCATGGAATTCCTGCTTAATCTTTTCTGCATCAAACTCAGGTAAACATTTAAGCAATACACCACTTGCATTTTTCCAATAAAGACATTTATCAATAATGCAATAGTTTACAGCCTTTAATTTTAAGGACCTTGCCTTTGTTTTTGATAAACCAGGAGGTGTATTCAGATTAAGAAAAACATAAACAATATCAGTATACCAAGGAGAATTCACAAAATGGTCTTCAATAATGGGAGCTGAGAATTCTTCTTGGTCATCCAAAGCATTAATCATATTAATATCAAGAACTTCACAATTTGATTCAGCCATTAATTTAGCTAGACCCTGGCCTTTGATGAGCTTAGTGGGTTTTATCTCCAAATCATACTCAAGAATAACAGCAATCCACTTACCTCTCTTACCATCTGGGTCCTGTGTTAGAATGTCTTTAACAACTGAGTTTGGAACAAAGGCAATAATATGTGAGTGAAGGATGTAAACCCTGAAGTCTTTCAAAGCTTTAACCAAAGAAAAATCTTGCTTCTCCATAATGTTATACTTCAAAGGGGCATCCCTCAATGCCTTACTAAAGAATGCAATAGGCTGCTCTTGTCTTTGTGGGTTTTTCTGTAAGAGGACAACAGCTATGGTATGTTCTGATGCAAATGAGAAAATATAAAAATCTTTTGAAAAATTAGGACTTATGAGAACCGGTGTTTTGGTTAATGCTTGTTTCACCAGCTCAAAGGATGTCTTTGCTTCCAAGGTCCATTTTACCCCTTGCTCCTTCTTTAACATATTTATGATATTCCTAAGGAGCTCAGCCAAGTTGGGGATGAACCTTCTCAAAAAGTTGATCTTTCCAATGAAAGACTGCAACTCTTTGATGTTTCGAGGATGAGAGATTTGCCAAATGGCCTCGATCCTCTTGGGATCAATCTTTATACCCTCTTCTGAAATAATGTGTCCAAGAAGTTTACCTTCTTGGAGACCAAATAAAGTCTTCTTGGGGTTCAAAGATATCCCAAACTTTCTGCACTTCTCGAAAACTTTCCTTAAATGTTCTAAGTGTTCTTCATCTTTTTTTGAAAACACAGTTACATCATAAAGATAGATAATGATGAAGAAACCCAATTCTTCCAAGAATGCTATGTCCATGGCTCTCTGAAAGGTTGCTCCAGCATTCATTAGACCAAAAGGCATTTTCACATACATGAAAGTTTCCCATGGTGTAGTAAAGGTTGTCTTTAGTTGATCAGCAGGGTGGACTAAAATCTGATTATACCCTGAGTAGCCATCCAGCAAAGAAATTCTTTTAGACCCCACCACCCTTTGTAGAATATGGTCCATCTTTGGTAAAGGGTAGTTGTCTTTTAATGAAGCTTTTTTTAAATCCCTAAAATCTATACAAAGTCTGATTTCTCCAGTTTTCTTCCTTTCAGACACCAGATTAGATACCCACTCAGAATATCTAATAGGGACAATAATACCAGCATCGTACATCTTCATAATTTCCTTCTTAACCAAAGGTAGCTGCACAGGGTTTATTCTGCGTAGTTTCTGTTTGAATGGTTGCTGTATAATTTCAGTGTCATAGGACTTAAGATCTTCGTAACTCCATGCAAAAACATCAGAAAATTCTTTGAACAGCTCTATGTATTTGAGTTTAATCTGAGCTGGCAAAGTTTTGGACAGTTTGATCATTTTTGGTTTTTCCTCACTGCCTATATTTCATTCCTCTACCTCAGTCTCTACAGGCTCCAGTTTTGGTTTATTGGCCACATCATTAAAATCAAACAGTTCTTCTAGAGGGGCCAAACCCTTGGGCAAACTATCATCCTTAGAATGCAGAGTTTCCAACTCTTCTGTTTCAGATTCTGCACTCAACTCTGTTTGGTTTCTAAGTTTGCTAGTCTGAAGGTTAATATCTACAAGCTCAGGAGACGGTTCCTCCTCACCAAGAAAATTTTCTTCACTGCAGTCTGTATCATAGTCTGAATCTGAGCTATGGAGTTCAAACTCATTTCTAAATTGCATGAAGTCTTCTATTTGTTTATCTCCATCAAACACCTACCAATATTTCTTGTTATCCAGGACAGCTGGTCTGAATTTAATCTGAGACGTGTCATCATATAGCATTGGGCAGGTTCTAGCAGTAAAGGCTAAATTGTGGGCTGCAATGTTTCTTTTCCTTGGGACAAAACTTAAGTTGGATTCCTAAAATGTTTTTAAAAGATCCATGACATCATTCCTGTAGGCCCTAAGTCTGGGGTGATTTGCGTTATACTCCCCATTGACTTGCCTAATGATTAATTCAGAATCCCCATATACATTGATTTTCTTGGCACCTAGCTTTTTCAAGAGATGCAAGCCTAAGAGAAGGGATTCATATTCTGCTATGTTGTTGGAACACTGAAAGTTTAATTTACATGAAATACATTCTGTATGATTGTTTTCAGTGTTAGTAATCCAGACACCTGCACCAGCATTTGTTTTAGTGCATGACCCATCAAAATACATAGTCCAGAGAGGATCATTTTCAGTTTTATCAGTTTGGTGCATGTCCTTTGTATGATTTGACTCCTCAAGTTTTTCATCGGGTTGAGGATTGCTCTCTTGACTGTCAAGATTTAAGTTTAATGTATTGATGATTCGTAGTTCAAGACCTGTGTTTGGTTCGCTAGGATTTTCAGATACAGTAAACTGTCTTGACACTTCAGTGTTGTATTCCTCTGCCTTCGTTTCAGCCATTAATTCTGTTAAAATGATTTGTTCTGTGAGGGCTTCATCATTAAACATGATAAAAGAATCAAGGCTAGTACTTACGGCATACAGAGGAGAGTTTTGAGGCCTTTCTTGACTTGTAACTTTGTATTGCATGTGGGACTCCCTGTAAAGTCTTCTAGTCTGATTGAAAACAGGGATAGTCGCATAGGTCATGTCCATTTGCATGGTCCCCTGTAACTTAGCCCCCCAAGATCTTGATAAAAGCATTCCATACTTTGGGGGTACATCAGCCACAACAACATCCATGACCAAACACTTGGCTAGAATTTGGGATAAATTAACACAGAGGTCCTTGATCAATCCTAGACATTTAATTCTGCTTGATTCAAAGGAGTACAGGTCTTTGTAAGGTCTGGTAATTTCAAGACCCAGGCTTTCCATTACAGCTTTTGGCATTAAATTATGGGAAGCGCCTGAGTCATGCATAGCATTGTGTAGAATTTATATTAATGAATGTTAAAACTTACATAGAAGGGAGGGATAGGTCCCTCTTGAAACTTACCTTCAATCTTTGGACCAAAAATAAGCTCTGGCTGGTCATCATTAAGATTGAGTGTATCCTCATTTTCTTCTAGGTTCAAAGCCTTCAAAATTTTGGACCTATATATATGTTGGGCAGCTAACTCAGTCAAAGGAACAGAAATTTTAATCTTTGAGATTTCCTGTTCCAGACTGAAAGGAATTTGATTTTTTAAGGTGTTGGTTTCGGCCTTGTTTACTGCCACTTTATCAGCAACCACAGCTTGCTGATTTGTTTTATATACACTTGATACAATGGTTGTGATAGGAGTACTAGCTGAAGTGTTAGTACTACTGATGCTTGCACTCTGTTTTTCAAGATTTTGAGTGTCTTTCTCTTTACCTTTACCAGAATTATCAGCCACTGTTTTGTCTTTTCGTTTGACTGTTTTAGGCTTGGCTGCAGTGCTGTTTTGAGAAGATTTGTCAGAGGTTTTGGTGTTGGGGGTTTGTTGACTCGATCTACTTCTGAGTTCATATTCTTTTGAAGGTTTCGTCATGGCGTTTTCCATGTCTTGACAACAACTTTCATTATCATCCCTTTTGTCATCATAAGGTGTATAAAGACCTAGTTTCTTATCATAATGAACATTGAATTCATCATCATCTACCCCAAATAGGTTCATATCATTATCCTCTGTTATTTCATCTGTTTCCTCAACCTCACTTAAATAGTTTTGATGAAAGGGAGGAGTGATGTGCTGATCATCTTCCCTAGGTCTATTTGGAGGTTGATTCCTTCTAACATTCTGATTTTGGTTTTGGTTTCTGTTTTGAGGAGCGTTTTGATTTAGACTTGCTTGCGCTCTCTCTAGAATGCTCATTTTCTTCATAATTTATTCCATCATTCTTTCCATTTTTGAGCTTGAAGTGGAAGGTGCGGATTCCTCTCTAAAAGATACTCTCTTTTCAGCTTTCATCCTCGCTCTCTTCTCCATAAGGTTAACTTCCACAGAAAGAGCACCTCTTTGCATGTCTTCAAGGGTTGCAAAATCTATTTCTCTGAGTGAATAGGTCATGTCAGCATCAAACCCTTCAGGGAATTTGTTTAAAGCTGAGCCTTGTGGAGGTTTTAGTTCAGGAGAAAGTGCATTATATACACTGTTAAATCTGGTACAATAAGCCTGTACACTCTCCCTTGGGTTCCTATGGAGATTGTTATAGTCAGCAAGGACTTGGAGAGGATTCTTCCTTACTTCCCATTTGTTTAAGAATGTTTGATGGAAACCTTGGAGATCATTGATACTATGGGGGGCTAAGCCTTTAAACCATTTTCTTGCTTCTCCCCCCAGACTTTGAGCAAATAGTCTAAGCTTGACAGAATCATCATCAATTTCATTTCTGTCAAAGTAGTCATTCATCTTGTCCACATGTTGTGATGCTGTTGTAGTATTGCTAGCATCATACAATGGGATTTTGGACTGATAGTCCTGTGGAAGATTGACTAATTGTACAGGAAGGACTAAGGGAGCATACCATGCTGCCATGATAGGCAGTGGATTGACAAGAGGATGTGTGGGCTGAAATGAGGTGGTTTGGACAGTGGACGAAGGATGAATAGAAGTGGATGGAACAGTAGTAGATTGCTGAGCTGATCTTGGATGCGAGACACCTAAGTTAAGAAGAAAATGTAAATCTGGAGGTATTGTTTCTCTGTTCCCAAGGTGTTCACTTGTTTCAGGAGATGAAAGTGAATTCTCAAAATCTAGCTGATCTAAATCATCAAATGACCTAGTCCTAAATGGGTTCAATAGGCGAGCTTCTGATTGTTGTAGAGCTGAAATATTTTCAGGGACTGAACTAGCTCTTAGGGATGATCTGAAAACAGTTGAAGATTCTATCTTAGGAGACTTCCTAAGGATTCTTTCTGGGTTATCAACTATCTCAGGTGGATCAGGGTCAGGATGGGCTCTAGTGTGAATCTTTCTAGGAGCCACTATGCTATGTTTTTAGACCCAAATAAAAAAGAAAAGTTCAACCAGATATGACAATCTTTAGGAGATTAACTAATCTGTTTGAAAATCAATCCTATAGTCTTACAACTGAGTTTGAAAGATGTTATGACGATAAGGGTTCTTCCCAGTGGAGTCTTAAGGTCTGTTTAGAATTGTGGAGTCGCCAGGTGGAAAATTTAGAGTGTTTTCAAAGAGGTTCACTGTCCACCACAGTGTTTGAGAAACATCCCTTTGAAGGGTATCCCAAAACACAACAAACTCTAACCAGATATTGACTGGGAGGGCATTCACCAGATATGTCACCTCTAAAAGAGGATGAGATCCAGAGGCTACCTGGCCCTTTCCAGACTCTGTCTAAGAGTATAGGGTAAAACACATCAAAAGGTGTAGGCAAGATATCAAAATCTAGTGTTTTACTACCAATCTGAGATGTTTTTGGCTTTTCTTAATTCTTTTCTATTCACGTGGTTTCTAAGAATGTCCTAACTTTGTTTCAAAACTTAGCTACGGTTACGAGACAAAGACAGTCTATTCTTATGGCTGAGCTAGCTGATTTTCCAAGGTTAGATGACACTTTAAAAGAATCCTAGGATTGACCTAGATTGTCACTGATTCAAAACAAGTTTCATCATGATTACCATTTCTTTGTAGTGCTTGAAAAGGCTACTTTTTACTCTCAAAATTTGTGTAAAAATAAAGGGAAATAAGGTGAAAACGCTGCTTCTGATGGCAATGTTAGGTCTGTAATAAGCAAGATTGGCGAAGAATCCGTCCACAGAGTTAACATCATTTCCAACCTTTGAAGTTACGGATCTGACCCTCACGACTCGGAGAGGATCTCTCAATATGTACAAAGATGGATTTGTCTTTGAAGTTTTATGATATGATATTCAGGCTAGTTATGAAGGCCAAGGGTTTTGGTTTCTTGGATGATTTGAACATAGGTGTTGTACGAGACGGAAAGATCTATATGCAAATGAGTTCAAAAGTGAAAGTTGCAAGCAAGGAAGTAAGCACGATCGAAGACAAATGATGGTAGTTTTAGGTCCATTGGGCTATGGAGTCATAAGAGGATTTAATTGAAACAATCAGGTCCAAGAGTGGTCTATGGGGCAAGTCATCTATGCCTAAGGATCTCTTTAAAGTTTGATTTATGGAATGGAGTGATACAATAAGAAAGGGAAATGACAGATGTGGAACAAAGAGCAGCCCAGGATCTGGTAAGTACTTTTGAAGCTAGCCAGACTTTGACTAGACACTTAAGAAAAACATAGAAGAAACTAGGATCTGGTAAGTACTTTTGAAGCTAGCTAGACTTTGACTAGACACTTAAGAAAAACATAGAAGCAAACTAGGATTTGGTAAGTAATTTGAAACTATCCAGCCTTTGATACACTTCTGATAGAGAAACATATAAAAAACAAAAGGGAAACTCAAAGATAACACAGTATGGTCTAAGATCTGATAAGTACTTTGAAACTAGTCAGCTGTTAACACATCCTAAGGGAAACAATCAAATAGTTGAGCAAATAAGAAAGGGACTCAGGGCTAACCTTAATTTCCTCAGTTCATCTTCATAAACCATATATTGAAAGTAACATTTAAAAATAACATTCAGCTAAGACAACAAGATGAGGGAACGCCAACATCCCTGTACTTAAACTGAATTAAATCATTTTCAAAAAACGCAGTTGAAAGAAAACATTTAAATAAAGATTTTTCAGCCAGAGAAGGTTACTGATATACAGTAGGTCCTAACCCTGTTTAAACTGTTTTTTATAGTGGAAAATGAAACAAATTGAAAAGAGAAACAAAATACAAGTTACAGTGAGAATAACATCACCATCAGCATAGACCAGGATCCCATAAATCAGCTTGTATTGGTGCTTCAAACCAGTTACAATCTTCAAATCCAGTGTGTAAATTCATATCTCTTCATAATCTAACCTATCTATTACAAGCAAAGCTCCAAGAGCCAGTGAAATCCTATCTACAATCAAGAGTTTTCAGCTCAGCCATAATTACAATGCTTCAGCAATTACATTAACAACCAACCCCTCACTCATTTTCTACTAAAGTATTTATAGAAGAATGAGGAGGTGCGATCTGATAAAAGATCTCAAAATCAATTAATACAGATATTAATGTCTTCTTAGCCTTTCGAGGGGCTCAACCAGGAACCACACAGGTGTTCCACTGTATTGAATGATTTACACTCATGAATTTAGCTCGGTGGGAGCTTCATTTGACCTTTGAGGTTTTGTGCATCAATAGGGTTGCTCTGTCGACCTTCTGTCATTAATTTCCTGGCAGAAAAAACTCCTTTGGCTGTGTCGAGGAAAAATATCTGACTTTGATCAATAAATTCGATTCTTGATTGAATCCTTTGAGGCACAGGTGGCGCTGTAGTTGCTGGGAGGAATCAATTCGCCTCCACTTGTGACGGTGGAGGGTTTTTCTGATAAAAACACTTTAGATTTTCCTTTAATCTGCATTTTAGATCCGGGGATTAGGCGTTTGATAACTGTCTTAGCCTTAATCCCCACAAATCTGTCCATTAATCTGCTGTTCTGGTTCATTTTTGGTATTCAATCTCTGATACTCTTTTTCTACATTGATTTTGCCAGTTTTCTCTGTTGTGCAGGGCTGCGTAGGTAGGGAAAGGCATCAATGCCTGTGGAAACATCGAAGAAACATGAAAACTAACTCTGTAAGTGATTTCCTTGGAGAAATTGAAACGTAGAGGATCGTCACCCTCCTGGTCTAAAATTTCCTTTTAAAACACAAACAAATGACCTTAACCCTGCAAAATACAAAAAACACGTAAAAAATCCAGTTTATAGGTCAATTTTCTTTGGGGAATGTGCGGAGGAACGCGGGCCGTTGGATGGCATCATCCAATGGCTGAGATCAATTCTGGGCGGTCGTGGAAAATGTTGAAGAAATATTAAATCAGGACCGTCAATCTGCAGAAATCGACGGTCGAGATCGAGCAACGGGGAGTCAGTAGGAAAATGTCTAATCGGGCGAGGGAATCAGGAGGACGAATAATAGCCGTCGATCTGAAAATATCGACGACGGAGATTGAATCTTGGACACGTGATGGATGGGTTAACGGGCGTGCATGTCCGTTAAAGGTCGGGCAAGTGAGGCGATCGGCAGCCGTCGGATGAGAATTCCCAGATCGAACGGTGGGGGTGGATTCTGCTGCATGGTTATGGTGTGAAGTTTAACGTGCAAAAAGAGGTGATAGCACGGTAGTTTTGAAATAGTGGCGAGGACATGTGTCGGCTAGCGTATGGAATCGCTGGCCGACGGGAGAAAACCACCGTGGCTCAGAAGGTGGTGCGAAATGGAAACCGGTGGTTTCTTGACAAACGACGCGGGAGACGAGGGGGTCCACCTGGTGAGACGTGCTCCGCTCCGTCGGATCTGGGGAGCAGATCGACGGTCCAGGTTGATCGCGAAATAAAACATGTGATTTTAATTCTTCCCCGTTAAACTTTATAAAATGGGTTCTTTCGGGTTTTCAAAGGGAAATGAACGGAGGAAAATGGTATTTTCGGTTTAGCACCTAACGACTGAGCGGTCAGTCCTGGCGCTCGGTATATGGAGGAAAACGGCCCGGGGGCTTAGCTTGAAAGGGCTAAAACGCCAAAAACACATAAAATATGCCATTTATATGATTTCCCATGATTTTTCAGAGAAAAAAGGGTCCGATAAGTTAAAAAGTGAGTTTTTAACCTTGGGAAGTGGAATGTGTGGAGGGTTAAAGGGAAAACATATGTTTTTGTGGGGTTTTTATGAATAAAAGGAACATGGAGAATGAGGTAGTTGGAAGGAAAAGGAAGAGGAAAAAGGGGAAATACTGCAGTATTTGACTTGGATTTTTGCAGGATATCAGGGGTTTGGAGAAGGAAACAGGTATGAAGATTTAACCAGCAACATGAGCTTCACCAAAAGACTTCAAGCACCAACAAATTTAGGACTAAATTTTTTTCTTGAAGGCTGCAAAGAATAATTAGCCACCAGCTGATATGATAGGAAAAATATGGGTGGCTAACAGGATGGCATAATTTGTTTGGTTGAAGTGATGGCCAAACACATGTTACCACGTCGCGCAATCGGAGGTTGCCACTTGGTAGCACGAGAGGCCACCAAAATTTAGAAAAGGGTGGAGCGGACCAGGCGGGGGTCAAACACTCGACCTCTGTCCAACAAACTATGCCATATGCCGCTACACAAAACATCATGTCTTAATAAAATAAGGTCCGAAATGTTATTTATGGTGTATTCAAGCGGAGTGTACATGACAATGATGCTAGAAGCCATGGGCATGGATCTTAACCACCCACATAAACCATCTATTTTCCATGTGACCTCAAATACTTAACCACCAACGATTAGTCTAACTACTGTTTTTTTTTAAATAATCATAATGTTATGGTTTGAAAATTGGTTTTTAAGCACTAATATGCATTTAAACGGTCTGACAATTTTTCCTGGAATTACGGGAAATTATCACACTGTTAGTCGGAAATGGGGCGAATTTGTAGGACTAGTCTGGATTTTGGGGAATTTGTAGATTGGTTAGTGCCAAAACTTAGGGAGATCATAACTTCTCTATTTTTTGGCCAAATTTGATGCAGAAAGGCTAGACAGACATTTTTGGGAATTATGGACTCATTGGAGTAGTTTTCAGAGCCAATGGAGCACTTGTAGATAGGATTTTTGCAGGATGAATTCTATGGGTGCCATGGTAAACCAAAGTGTTGAATCAGTTTATGGAGGAGTTTGAAGATGGAGATGACATTGCAGGGGTTTTTCCAGCCTCTGTGTGCTTTTTGCAACACCTACTACATCAATGATGTAGCCTATGTTCCTCTTTTCTCTATGTGTTTTTGACAAGAGACTTGTTTATGTACTTCAAGTGGATTGTGGTAATGTTTATGCTCTTTGAGGTTGGGGTATGGGTTCTTGGTGCAAGATGCCTTTTCTTGCTGAAATTTTACATGTTTGACTCTAGGTTAACATGTGTATGGGGTGATAAATGTAGTAGAAGTTTGTTTATTTGAAGGACACTAACCACTCCATTTCTCAGCACTTTATATACTTTTATTTTCCTAAACATTGAGCATAATGATAAGGGGCCATGCCATTAGAGCTGATCCAAGGAGATGTAGCCCTGGAGGGGTGCACTCCTTCAACAATGGTTAGTGTATTACTAATTGATGCATACTTCCATTCGGTATTTTTAATTCATGTTTAAAGTTTCCATGCAATTCAAATTTAAAAAAAAAAAAAAAAAAACACACACACACACACACACATAAAAACTCATGCTTTTACTTGTTATTTTGGAGTACACAACTCAAGCACATTTTTGTATTCGAATGAGGATCCTAGCAAAAAAAAACTAATATTTCCCATTCAGATGAAGTTGGTATCAAGGCATAGGTTTGCTTTGTGCAAGGAGGTTTTGATTGTTGTTTGAAAGTGAATGTGAAGCTACAAGTTTTGAAGCTCAAGTGAGCAGAAGGTTTTGGCAAGGTGAGCATGATTTTTACAATCTCTACCACTAGTTCTACCTCAAGTTGCAGTTGAAGCTTCAAGCAAATCATGTCCCAAGGAGGAGAACCTACAAAGATTTCAGAGGATGTGAATACTTTTAGAAAGGATTTCTTAGATGTGGCAAAAATGGTGAAAGTCTTTTATGAAGATAGGAACACCAAATTCCAAGATGAAATCTCTAGACCTCCAAGAGAAGAATGTTCTCCAAGAGAATAAGGTAATAAGAATGGTGATAAACCACCATATTCTCCATAATATTCATGTGTTTCTACAACTCTTATGAAAGATTCTAGTGTATAAATTCCCTTACGGAAGGAAGATGGACAAGTTTGTACCTTTTGTCTAGATGATGTGGAGGATGAGATTCTATCAGCACCTAAGTGAAAGGAGTTGAAAGAAGAGAACCCAAGAGTCCAATATGACACATACAAAGTCAAAAGAGAGTTTAAAAACAATTTTGTACCTCAATCAAAATATGAGGCAAATGGTAAGCATTTATATGTTTCTTCTTTACATGAAAGTGTTGATGTAAATTCATTTGAAAATTTTGAAAAACATAGTAAAGGCATTGGATCCAAGCTCTTAACCAAGATGAATTACAAGGGAGGATACCTTGGAGTGAACCATAAAGGAATTAAAATCCAATTGAGGCAAAGAAGAGGCCTAGATATGAAGGCTTAGGCTATCTCAAAAACAAATAATGGTCTTCCAGTGATAACTCTTGGGTATCTTGTTCTTTTTGTCATAAGAGAGGACATGAGGAGGAAAAATGTTTGGATTTGCATCCGGAATTGATACCATCTTGGTTTCTAAATAAAAAGGAGGGCATGAAGTGAAAAACATCAACAAAGAGAGATGATCAAGTTGAATAAGAGACTAATACAAGTTCTTCTCCCATTCAAGTTTCTCGCGTAAAAATCATAATTCAAAGGACAACCATGAGAGGTGCAAGCAACCTGATCATTCAAAGGATTTTTATGATGATAGACCACATGATGATTTGAATAACATGTTGTGGAATTTTTTTCCATGTACTTTATGTTATGCACCTAACTATTGTGTAGCTAAGTTCCACAAAAGGAAAGCATTAGTCAAGAAGATGAATATGTCAATTGGAATGGAGCCCAAGAAGGGAAATTCTCATCCAAGTTTAAAGACATTTGTGCCAAGAGAGGTTCACAAAAAATTTTGCGCTCATTGAAATATCAGTGGGAATTGGGTGGAGAAGTGTTGGAAATTGCATCTGCAACTTCATCCTGGCAAGGGCAAGCAAATCATGCAAGCAACTGAAGAGGAAGAAACAAAAGAAAAAGTGGCACAATATGTGACCATCCATGAAGCAGCTCCTGAAGGAGAAGAAGTTCAAATAGAGGGTTCATTTACCTGGTTGGGTAAGAAATGGGTGGACTATTTGTCCAACTGAGGTTTGTAAATATTTGTTTTTCACTAGTTGCATATCCCCATATTTGGGAAATTTGTAAAAGTGATGTTCATAAATAAATCACTTATATGCAACAATGTTTTCCTTTGCATTGTTATGCTAGTTTGGCTTGTTAATAGTTAATTTGAAAGGAAAATTTGGGAGTCAAGTTTATTCCATCTTGAGAAATGTATTTCTATTTTTAGTTTAAAAAATCATTTTTAAATTGTTGTATCAGTATTTGCAACACATTCAATATGTTAAAAATGTGTTAAGCACTTATTTACACAAGTATTCACCATGTGAAACTTGTTTCGTTTATTTTCCAAAGACTTTTTTGATGTTATCCTCGGTAAAGATTTTGCAGCAAGAATTTTTTCTTGTGACATTGGAATACATTGGATGTCAAAAATTCAAAGTGAAAAAATACCAAAGAAAATCCAAAATTTGTTGAACAAGGGAATCACTTGACCATCTCTTCCGCCATACAGTGCACCTATGGTTTGGTGCCCAAAAATAATGGAAAGAATTTTATTGTGAGGCACAAAAGGAGTGTCCTTCATCAAAGAAGAGTTGTTGAAGGAGGTATGTGGAAGATGACATTTCACATCAAATAAGGTTTATTTGAATGACTTAATATATTTTATGGTATTTTCCATACTCCTTCTACTTTCATGAATATGAATAAGGATGAATTGGATCCATTTCTAGATGTGATAGTCCACTTGTATGACATTGTCATTTTTAGAAAATATCGTTATAAACATGTCATATATGAGAGAAAAATACTTGATGTCGTAAGGCATGAACATTTGTTTGTGAAGATGTCAAAGTATGAGTTGGGTGAAACTTCTTTGATGTACTTGGGCTATAATGTTGGAGGAGGTAAGTTGAAGATATACCTCTCCAAGTTTGACACCATTGTGGATTGGTTAACGCCCAACATGGTCATCTCGATAAGAGGGTTTTTGGGAGCAACCCAATGTTGGAGGAAAATTTTCGTTAATATTTCTTCTATTGTAGCTCCTTGGAATGCATTGACATGTGTGCAAGAGGTCTTCTAGTGGGGAGGAAAACAACAAGAGGCATGTGATGCCTCCAAGAAAAAGACAATTTTAGCTCTATTATTTTCTCTTTTAAACTTGAAAAGATCATTTGAGTTTCAAGTTGATGCAAGTGACTTTTCCATTTCATTGCATTCAGAAAATTTTAATGGTGCAATGATTAAGTTGCATCGATTAAGCCACTTTCATTTGATGGGTGTTCGTCAACAAATTTACTTGGTAAAAAGGTATAAGAGAGGTATAAGCAACAAGCTTGTTGATATGCCTTCTAGGACTGTTGTTTGTGTAATTATTGTACTCAAGCATCATTTTGTTTTACATGAAAGTTATGTTCAACAATATGCATACTTTCAAGATGCAAATTCAAGCTCGAGTCAAGTAAACTAAGTAGTGGAATTTGTTTACCATTTGCATCATAAATTGTCGTGTTATCTTGGTAAGAAGGATGTTGCTTTTGATGGTGACATGGAAAAACCCAAGAATTTCGTTGAACGGTTCGAAAATGGTACATGGAAATGGCGAAAAGACCTTGTCAAAGGCCGATGCAAGTAAAAGGAAAGAAAAGCTAAAAACCGCCATATTGACAATGTTTGAGGTGAGAAAGTTTTCAAGTTATTCAAGTTTCCTTTGATTGGCGACCAATGTGGGAAAAAATTTGTTTCTTCAAGGACAACTTGTTGTTCTGTAAATTTTTGGAAATTGCAGCATGTTGGTGTCTACAACAACAAGACAGGGTCTCTAGAATCAATGAAAAATATTAGTTTTCATGAAAACCTAAAATTGTTGAATTTAGGAAAATTCCAGTGGATTGAGACTGGAAGGGTGAGGGGACTATACCCTCATCCACATGTTTAGTAATGAAAGAACTTTTGGGTTCCAAAAGCTTCCAGTGGGGAGGCATGATCAGGTGCTCAAAATTATGCTAAAAAATCAAAGTTATCGGAATGGTGTGGAACCTGGACAACCACGTAGATCTCTTCATTTCGAATCTGGTGCAACTCATTTCACAGAAAACCGACACAGTATGCTCCCAGAAACACATTCTGTTTGTTTTCCCAAACAAGTAAATTTTTCAAAAATGGAAGCTGACAAGGAAAAAAATTGGGTCAGTGGCACGCTACCATGTGGCTTCTTTTGGTTGGTCGATATATATATATATATATATATATATATATATATATATATATATATATTAGCCTTTCAAGCTTCGCGACTTATCTGTTTTTCATTGGTTGTTGGATGGTGTAATTTGGTTGGTTGAAGTGATGGTCAACCACATGTTTCCATGTGGCCCAACTGGAGGTTGCCACGTGGCCCAATCAGAGGTTGTGACGTGGCAGCGCGAGAGGCCACCAAAATTTTTGAAAGGGTGGAGCAGACTAGTCGGCGGTCGAACACCCGACCTCTGTCCAACGAATTATGCCAAATTCTGCTACACCAAACTTCATGTCTTAATAAACTAAGTTCTGAAATGCTATTTATGGTGTATTCAAGCAGAGTCTGGGGAAAGGGGCCAGGTAGCCACACAGACCCCCCCAAAAAAAAGTGTACATTTGACCATGCTACTAGGAACCATGGGCGCAGGTCCTAACCACCCACATAAACCATCTATTTGCCATGTGACTGCAAAGACTTAAGCACCAATGTTTAGTCTAACCGTTGAATTTATTTTTAAATTTTTTTTTTAATATTAACCATAATGTTATGGTTTTAAAATTGGTTTTTAAGCACCATTATGCAATTGAACGGTCCGATAATTTCTCCTGGAATTAAGGGAAATTGTCACTCCTTTAGCCAAAAATGGGGCGATTTTGTATGACTGGTCTAGATTTGGGGAATTTGTGGAGCGATTAGTGCCAAAACTTGGGGAGATCATAACATCTCTATTTTTTGGCCAAATTCGATGCAGAAAGAGGCTAGATATGCATTTTTGGGCATTCTGGACTCATTGGAGCAGTTTTCAGAGCTAATGGAGCACTTTTAGATAAGATTTTTGTAAAATTAGTTCTATGGGTGCCATGGTCAACCAGAGTGTTAAATCAGTTTATGGAGGAGTCTGAAGATGGAGATGAGCTTGCAAGGGTTTTTCCAGCCTGCATGTGCTTTCTGCAACAAATAATACATCAGTGATGTATCCTATATTCCTCTTTTCTGTTGTTTTTTTTAGGAGAGACTTGTTTATGTACTTCAAGTGGATTGTGGTATTGTTTATGCTCTTTGAGGTTGGGGTATGGGGTCTTGGTGCAAGATGCATTTGATTGCTGAAAGTTTACATGTTTGACTCTAGGTTAACATGTGTATGGAGTGATAACTCTAGCATAAATTTGTTTATTTGAAGGAGAAACTAACCACTGCATTTCTCAACACTTTATGTACTCTTATTTTCCTAAACATTTAGCATAATGAGAAGGGGTCATGCCATTAGAGCTGATCCAAGGAGATGTAGCCCGGGAGAGGTGAACTCCTTCAACAATGGTTGGTGTATTACTAATTGATGCATACTTCCATTCAATATTTTTAATTCATGTTTAACGTTTTCATGCAATTAAAAAAAAACACATTAAACCTCATGCTTTTACTTTCTATTTTGGAGTACAAACCTCAAACATATTTTTGTATTCATAAGAGGATCTTAGCATAGAAAAACTAATATTTCCCATTCATATCAGGAAGTGACAATATTTCCTTCCTCGACCTTTAATTTTCATATTGTGTTGCTCATTTTTATACCTTTTGTAAAGTTTTGAAATTTTTTTGAGTTTTCATCCCCAACCTCTAGCCATACAACACGACTCTTCAGTCACCAATTAGCTTCTTAGGAATTTAGCAACGACCTTTTAGGACCTTCCAACTCGAATAATATAGCCTTAGCTTCCTCTGATTTAAAACATTCCCATTAGAGAAATTTTGAGGTCTAAAATGAACCTCCTAAAAATATTATAAAATAATAGTGGAAATAATAAAATAATATTAGATTACATCATCAAATTTTAGAGGAAAAATGGAAAAAATATTTTTCCAACTTGTCTCCCTATGTTTTTACTCAAATTTCGAATGGGAGCACTCGTTGGATGCAAAATTTAATTCCTCATCCAAGGAATTCACATTTTGCATACTTTTGATGGACCATGATACACAAAAAATTATAAATACATGAAAATGTGATTGCAACCACGTTTTTCATGTATTTATAATTTTTAGTGTATAATGGGTTGATCAAAAGTATGCAACATGGGTACTCCTTGGATGATGAATTAAATTACGCATCTAACGAGTGTTCCCACTCGAAATTTGAATAAAACTATAGGGATATAAGTTGATAATACGATTTGAAAAGGTAGTTTTTTTAGTTTTTTTTATTTTTTAATCATTTTATTATTTTGCTCCAAAAATGATGAATTATCCTCCAAGTTTGAAATCATTATCTTGAATCCTATTGGTTCTTATAAATTTGATTTTGGTTGCATATTTTTGTTTTGAGGCCCATTTTAGACCTCAAAATTTCTCTAATGGCCACTTCCTTTGAGATAGATTTGAGAGCCTCTTCTGTAACCCTTAAATATTGTGTTTCATGTAATATTTTCACCACTGACTAGGCGCATACGGCATGTTTAACATATTTTATATTGGCTGTGAACTGTACAGCCATAGATAAACCAACCCTGGGATCGAAGAACTTCCAGGTGGATCTGACCAAGTCCATATAAGACTTATCCTTGAGCCAAATAACATTGAACTTGAAATGGCTTGGGGTTCCTATCTTGTCCTTTAAGTCCCACAGAAATAGGTGAACGATCAGAGCCCCTTCCTTCCCAAATCCATTTTCGAAAGAGGGTTATGTCATCCACCAACTGTTATGCATAAAGAAAATTATCCAATATTCTAGTGATCCTTTCCTAACTAGTCATGTTGTTTCTCCAAGTGGGATTAAGTTTTTTAGGTTCAACATCTATCAGCTAGTGAACCCTTAAATTGTCAGAGAAAAAGGTGAAGTTTGTATCTTCTTGAGATCTCATCACCTATCTTTCATCAAACCCCATGTAGAAATTAAGGTCACCACCAAAAATAAATTATTGGCCGAGAAGAATGTAGTGCTAGTAAGATCCTCCTAGTAATTAATTTTGTCTTGTTGGGGACCATAGACATTGAGGAGGATAATATCTTTATCTTGATTAGCTATCAAAAGGTAATTCCCCAACGTCATGCCCATTCCCCATGAATTAGTCATATTAAAAACCATGTATTCCATCATATTTCCAACCCACCTACATAACCATTAGCATCCAGATAGGAGAACTCTCATTCTAGAAACATTTTTTTTAAACAAGCCAAAATAATGTCCCCCTCGCCCAAAGTCTCTTGAAGAAGAAGCACCAAAACTTGATTATAAACAACTAATATTTTACAAATATTTGTTTTTGAATGGGTTGGACAAACCCTATAGTTAAGGATAGAAGGATCATGGTAGAACCTCATGTGGGGGATGCAACATTCTATGTACCCAACGCAGGTGTGTTTTTTACTGGAATCTTGTTATAGAACAACCTTGTTTTATGCTTTCGAAAGAGAATATTTCCCCAATATTTTTGAGCAGTCAACAATAAATAATTAAGACCCATACCCCTAAAGAAACTGAGATTAGTGGATGAGGATAACAGTATCAAAAATGATAACTAGGTTCTATTGAGCTATATTTCGAGGAATCCCCATCAGAAGAAGCAACAAAAAGAGAGGGGTCTATCCCATTAATGAATGAAACATGTAATTTAATGCTAAGGATCAGATTTAATTGTGACAAGACCCACCTATTAGAGTGCACAATAAAATCTTGAATAGAATATTTTAGATCCATCCCGGCCATAATAGAAAAAATACTAACAAATGAGAAAAAGGAGGAGTAGGATCAGAGGTAACCAGAATCATTAAAGCCATTAGTGTCGTCGAGTGGTCCAAATCTATGTCAGAGCAGAACCCATGTGCCTCCAAACTCGATCAAGCTTGAAACTGAGTAAGGCATAGTCGAGTTAGTGGAGGAGATTGGATATTCATCGGAAACCTTAGAAAATCCAATAGAAATATCATGATTAGAGGTAGAGGGAATGATAAAATCCTCCCTAAAAGTATGGTCAACTAAGCCCCTGGCACAAGAGAATGGGAATTTGTCAGCCTAACATTTCCATGAAACCCTAACTTGCATTCCATAATTTTGTACCCATAAACATGGCAACTTCTGCAATAGAAGGGTATTCCCTTGTAATCAAAGGGTTGAGTCGAAGAGAAAATTTTGTGAGTAAGCACCAATTAAATCCATAGAACCTCACAAGTATCCAAAATCACAAGCACCCGAGATACTTTCATCTCATCGACATCAATGAAATAAATATCCACATGTAAAACTTTCCCTAGATGACTTCCAATCTCAGAGAGGTAATTTTGTGACCAGAACTATACCATAAGGCTTTGGTGTCTCGCCCATATGGGTGCCTTATCCATATTATCCCTCACTGGGTTGAACAAAGGAGCTCATTGCTTTAAAAGGATGGGATAAGATTCGATGCTCCAATGCTTACCCATAACCCAATTAAATTCTTCAAGGTAAGAGAAAAAAATGATAAACCATCCTCTCACAAGTTCCTTAATGGATGAAAGAGGTTTTAAACGATTCCCCTATTCCTTGCCTATCCAGGCATTTGTAAATTTACCATAATAATGACACCCTCAAGTAAAGTTCCACAAGCACAAGTTTGCTTACCTAAACAACCTAGTGCATCTCAATGTCATCGCCCAAGGCCATGGAAATTTTGACTTTATTTTCCTTAACATAAGGGATTTTTCTGTTGATAGCCTTTGAGGAGTGAGATAGCCTCAGATGGGCTAGCATTAGAATCCGAACGAAAGGTGGAGCCTCAAAGGCCAGTTGCTGAGTGTCTACTGAGAATGAACAAAAGGTCTATTCATGGTTGCTAAGGATCAAAACCACCTTCAGAGAGCAAGCCATACATAAATCCCCAATGACCATAAGAGAGGCAAAAGAAACAACAAGGGGAGTCAAACCTAGAGACCCCACATAGAAAGAGGCAATCTTCCCAAGGAAAGGCTATGAGAAATGACCACTAGAAGTGGTCTCTCAATTGTCTAGATATTGTAAAACCAATGGGTCTGAGATAGATAATTTCAAGTCTTTCATAGAGATAATATAACTGCTCCTAGAGGAAAATAAATGCATAATATCTGAGAAAATATGTAAGGATGTAGAGAAAGTATGGAGAAACACCAATCCCAGGAAATCCCTGCAAGTTGTGACTCCTTGAATATCATGGATGTGGGGACCAACCCTTGAGACCTCAGCAAAATCCAAGTTGAAACCTTGATATTTTGGTTGCCAATGAAACCCTTCCACTTTGTGATCATCCACTTGAAGAGTTGAACCATGATATTCTATGTTCAAGAAATCTTGAGCCAAACCCTCACTATTGCCAGAACTACCAGTTGGCCCAAACAAAATGCTCTCACCTAACAGTGGGTCTTCTTAATAATCCACAACAATTTCCTCCATGACAAGGACCAAAAGAAAAGGATAGAAAACTAAAAAGGTTAGGTCAAATTTGGGATATGGAGAGACCTCCCCCAGATATGTAAGAATATGGAAAAAAACCCACAGAGGTTGCTCAAAGAGAAAAGGAGAGCACTAAAATATCCCCACAAAAAAAACCTAGACTAGACCAAGAGAGTGCCACCTAGAAACTAAAGAGCAATAGAAAATCCTCATAAAAATATTAAAATATATTGAATATGATTTTATATTAAAATAATAGTTTTTATAATTCAAAATTATTATTTTAATAAAAAATGATAACATAATTTTAATTGAAATAAAATAAGAAATTCAAAATCCTAAAACATGCAACTCTTATTATTATTATTATTAAATGATAGAAATTTTTTAATAATTACTATCAAATCAAATAAACTTATCTACTATTAACATTATTAAATCATAGAAAAAATTTAATAATTAATATCAAATCAAATCAAATTGTCTACTATTAACATTCTTAAATCATTGAAAAAATTTAATAATTAATATCAAATCAAATAAACTTATCTACCAGTAACATTCATTAATATTATTGTTATTAACTTTGATTATCCTTCTATTATATTCATTGTGCATTTAATTAATTATTATTTTTTAATTCATTATGATATAGAGGTATTTCTCGAGGATGGGTGAAAGATACAATGTTATTGCAATGAGAGATGCTCTACAACTGAATATAGGGGGTGTATAGATTTAATATAAGTATGTAAACATTTTTTAAATGTGACACACACACACATGTGTGTATGTGTGTTTTAAATAACATTCTAATTGAAGCATATATTAATGTAAAATATAAAATATAAAATATAACATAATGTAACTAATATTTGTTACAATACCATGACTTATCAATACCACATGTCTATTTTATAAATATTTTATTTTAATTTAATTGTGTAATATTTATTTTTAATTAAAATTAAAAGCAAAAAGGTTGTAATTATTTTTGAGATATATATTAACTCTCTATCCTCACTACTAAAAAATTTCTATGGATATTCCATAAAGATTAAACCAAGGTTTTAATAAAATAGAAAATGAGAATAATTTTATATCTACAAATGTGAACTTTATATTAAAAAGATAGTAAAAGGTGTAAAGTGATATAGAGCCTAGTATGAGCCACATGATGTAGGGTCCGTAAATGAATGTAACCATTTAAATGTTGACTCAACTAATAATAAAAAGTTAAAAGTAATAAAAATAATTAAATTCAATAACTATATATTTATTTTTATTAATAAAATTACAAATAAGTCTTTAGATAAAATTCATAATATACATATCACATTAAAATGTATAACAATAAATGGTAGCTATAAATTAAGATTTGTTTTACCATATAAATGAAAATAATGATTATGTAACTATATTTAAGTGTTAATTAATAAACACATTAAAAACCAATACTTAAAATATACCAAGATTTTTAACCATGGATATTCACTCTCACTTTATCATGAGTATTATTAACTTGTAAATAAAAATTTTTACAATAACTTGGGCCAATATCAACTATAACTTATTTGACAATGAAATTTTTTTATGAATTTTTTATTTTAATTTGATTTTATAACAAATTTTCATTTAAATCTAAAAGCAAAAAAGTTATAATTACTTTTGAGATATATCTAAACCCTCTAACCTCACTATTATAAAAAATATTCCAAGGATATTCCATAGAGATTAAATCAATGTTTTAATAAAATTAAAAATGTGAATACATCTATATTTAGAGATGTGAAAATTATATTAAAATATAATAAAAGGTTAAAAGTAATATAAAGTCTATTGTGGGAGAAATGTTGCAGTTTCCACAAATGAGTGTAAAAATTTAAATGTTGACGTACTGGAAATTAATAAGCAACCTAAATCCATATTAACTTTTTAATTGTTATTATATCAAATAATTTTAGATAACATTCTATCTCCCCCTCCTTTTCTCCCCCGTATCTCTCTCTTTCTCTCCACCTCTCAACCCCCTCTCTATCTCTAAACGCTTGAAGCATTTTATGAATGTTTTATTTTAATTTTTTTTTTTTTCTACGTAAGACTAATTCTATTAAGTTTAAAGAGTACTAGTACAAGACTGCATCAGCGTCTACTGTAAATGCCAGACCGCTGAGCTTGATAAGCATGTTGTTCATGGAGAGTCTGGATCGCCCATAGTGGGAAACCGATCCTGTTAACAACAGAGTTTTGACCGCCCATGATAGGGAAACCGACCTTGAGTTTATACAGTCCAAGGTGACATAAATATAGAAACTGAAAACATCTATTAGCCATTCCAGCTGAGTCTTGAAACCAAAAAGCAAAAAACTCCAACAATGATTGAGCAAAGGAACCTGGAGAGTATGAAGATTGCGCATATCACCCTTCATGAGCTGGAGACATCAGCTCCTCGACAATCCTGCAAGAATATTCGTAGTCGTTGTTGCTGTCTGCCATGCCAGCTTGGCTTCCTTCCTTCAAGTCGGTGTCCTCTGCCTCTCTATTCTGCGCAGATTGAGAAGGGAGAGTAGAGGACTCCGGGAGGCTCTGTCGGCCATGGGCACGAGGAGGCGAGGGCGAAGCTGAGCGGGTTGGGGCATGATAGGGGATCTCCTCGCGGAGGGAGACAGTAATAAGGGAAATGATGATGGATTGAACGGAAGTGCAGTGAAAACGAAGCTCAGCATGCTGAGTGGTTTGCCTAATAGAGGTCCCCGAATGCGCTCTGTCAGCAGGAGCAGGATTTGAAGGGGGGACGGAAGGGCCAGGGTGGCCAGAATCATGAAATCTCCCACGACCTCTGCCTCTGCCTCTGCGCGATGCATGAGGATGGACAGGCTCATCACTGGCAGATGAGGAACCCGAATCTGAGGAGGGTGTGGGTCGATTAAAAGAGGTTTGTCCCCGGCTAACTCCACGCCAGCATCTCATCCTCGGGCAGAGACGAGGCATGGAGAATGGAGCAGAGAAAAGGTGGCATGAGGAGGAAGAGACGGCAGAAGTCACAGGAGCCCTGAGAGTAGAGGGACAACGACAGAGGAGGGCCAATTGGTCACTGGCAGGAATGTCTGGACCTTCCAAGAGCTCTACAGAAACGCCTGGAGAAGTAGTAACGCTGCAGAAGGGGCTATTAGTGAAATGTTGCCCAGGGAGAGTCTCCAAGCAGGCCAGAAGACTGCACCGTCGACCTGTTTGAGTTTTAACACTGGAGTCGGCGAAGCCAGGAGGGAATTCACCACGGAGGGGAGTCAGAGCTTTCCCACAGCTGCTGCAATTATGCTCGCGATCCATACTGAGTGCCGAGGTTTGGAGATCCGCCATATAGAATGGCATCGCAGGGCAATTAAGAGGAGGTTTGACAGCCCGAGGAGGCAAATTAATGGCGTCATTAAGGCGAGTACAGGGGGCCATATGGGCTTCCCATGCGAGCTCTGTCGGGAGCTGCGCAGGGGCCCAAGTCCCATCAGACCGCTTCTACATCCGCATCCGGAGATGTTTTATTTTAATTTGATTTTATAACAATTTTTTAATTAAATCTAAAATAAAAAAAGGTTATAATTTGATGTGACATGTGTGAACAAAATATTTCTTATATGGAGATAGACAGTAGGGGATTTTACTGGTTATTTCACCTTTACTTGAAAGGATGAAACCAGAAGCTTCTTGCCCTCTTACTGGCTCTGCCTAAAGAAATATGAAGTAAACACTAAATCGATCTAGAAATGAAAGTATTTTTTTCTGTTTGCAAAGTATTCATTAACCACTTTTTATGTGTGAATAAGCAAGTTCAGGTATTCTGCAATGGAAGAAATGTGGTTTGAAATGGAACAAATGAGTTTGGATCACTGTATAAGTCTCATTGTGAAAAGTGGACTTATTTAAAATTATTGTTTAATGTAGTAAACTCTGGAAATAAGCAACAAAATGCACAACATAACAGTAAGAATTTTTTTAAGCAGTTCACCCCTCTCTTAGGCTACCTCTGCTGGGTCCAAAAGCCTCCAAATAGGTTTTTCCCTCTTTTATTAATGCTCAAAATAAGTATTACACCATGAATAAAACCTCAAAAGGCTAAAATAGCTGCAAATTGAGAATCAGAGTGCTGGAAACAGTAAAAATTGACTATTCATTCACCTCAAATAGATGAACATAGCCCAATACAGCTAATCATTCCCTTAGCCCTGGTGGCTCCACAAGAAAATTTGCTGATAAAATCACTGACAGAGTGCCCTGATGGCTTTGCAACCTGTTCCAAAAACTTTAGAATGCTTCAATACCCCCAAAACAAAACAAAAAAATCATCCCAAAAGGACTTCCCTAGCCAAAGCTATGACTGAAACTGACTTTGCCCAGTTAGGGATAGGAAAGCTCCACCAAATGTGGTGGAACTCCAGTTAGGCCCGACAAATAAGGGGCGGCGCTAAATTTTTGGCCCTTTGCCATATTGTCCGCCAGTCTCTGGGGCTAATGGATAAGCCCACGTGACCGCACTGTTCGGAAATCATTTAAAGACTTTGAGTTAATCACGGGTTTTATTAATGTTTAAACCATATAATATAATATGGTGCCGAAACCCACGTGACCATAACTCCAAACCCGATTGAAATACGCCTTTGGTTCCAGGCCAAGGTCTTATGCAGAGGGGGTTGGCCACCTTTCGGTCCCTGCCCAAACAATTTCAAAACTTTAAATACAATTTCGATCCCATGGTTTAATAAGTACTGCCCGTGGCCCAACAGTTGGGCCGGTTGGATGTTACCGCCCCAAAACAATTTTTTGCAACACCATTTCCGTTTGACCTTGGGGCCACGTGGCGGCCTTCGTGCTGGCCACGTGGCGCCCTCTGATTGGCTGCCTCTGGAATATTCCGCAACATATCTTGTGGAATATTCCCAAAATATTCTGTGGAATATTCTCTTTTTAATAAAATTTGTATAAAGTCAAACTGGCCATTTTTTTTATTGAAATTGGCAAACTTCAAAGCTGAATAACTTTCTCATACATCATCGGTTTTCAGTGTCGTTCATGTCTACAAGATCATTTTTCCGAGCTCTTCCCAGTCGTTTTGGTTTGGACCAATTCTGAGCAACTAATTTTTTGAGCATTTTTCCATTAAGGACTTGATCTCTTGATCACACCTCCCAAATGGGAAGCTTTTGGACCCCAAAAGCTCTCTGATTAGTGAAACTGATAATGTGGAGACTGATTCTCCACTCTTTCACCCTTGAATAACTGAAATATACCCGATTATTCAAATGGAGCTTTTGAGAAAATGATAAACTGTCTCTGGAATCAACTGATTGACCATTGCTAAGATTGACGGAGTCATGATGCAAATTATTAAAATTTGCAGAACAGCAACTGTAATCTGCAGAAAAAAAACTTTCACCTTGCAAAGAAGACTTAAAATAACTTTCACGTTGCAAACTGTTCCCATGGCGAATTCTACCATTTTGAAACCAACTTTGTCCCATGTTGAATTGTGTGTCCTCCTTGCTTGCACTGCTTTGCTTTGACACATCATTCACTGCATTGGCTGACCCAAAGGGTAATTTGTGCAACCTAACGTCCTTTTCTTTCAAAGAAAAACTGTTATCAAACTGAGACATATCATTAGCAACATCATAAAAATGTGAATGCTCAAAATCTTGTCGTTTCAACATTAACAAAGTTAGACTTTGACTTGCATTAACCAGTCTTTTCAATTGACTTGCATGGAGTAAAGAAGATTCCAGCTTCTTCTTGTGTGCTCTCACAATGTACTCTTTACCATCTTTGAACAAGTGATACTTGTTTTCATGGCGATGAAATATGGCCTTCCTGTCAAATAATTAAGGACTTCCCAAAACAATACCTGAGATATCAAGCGGCACCACATCAAATTCCACTGTGTCAATAAAATGTGCAGTTATTGCAAAGCGCAATATGCATTTCCTTGAGACTTGCAAATTGGCATCCTTGCATATCCATCCAAGTGGATAAGGCTTCGGATGTGGTATGGTCTCAAGTTTAAGCTGTTTGACCAAGTATTTAGATATAAGATTAGGTTGTGACCCACTATCAAACAGTGTGTCAATTTTTGTATGTTTTGAAATTACCCTCACATGGAAAAGCTCTATCCTCCTCTTTTCTTCTTGAGTATATTTGTGACAATTTAAAGAGCTAGAACTGGGAAATGTGTCTTGCACCACTTCTTTCCCCTTAATATTTTTTAAAACCATGGCGATGCTTTTTGTCTCATCACCAGAGTCTGACCCTAAGTCTTTCTCAATTGTTGCTACAGTTTTCCCCTTTTATTTAGTCTTGTCCTTGTTCTTGTATTTTTGTGGTTTCAGTTCAGGATGAAGCTTCCAACAATGATCTTCATCATGACTTGTCTTTGAACAGTTCTTGCAAAAGAACTTTCCTTTCTCTTTTCTTGAATTTGCAACTCTTTTCTTTCCTTTGTTTTTGAAATTACTATCCTCATTCAAAGCATCAAAAGCATTCTTTCCTCTAGCTTCTAAATGTGTAGCCTGGACACAGACTTCATCTAAGCTGGTAGGATTAAACATTAGGATAGTATGTTGAAGGTAATTGTGCAAACCTCCTATGTATTTTAACAAGGTGTCTTGACTTTGTAAGTCTACCCCAAGTAGAAGTGCTCTCCTTCTAAACTCTTGGGTATAATCTTGCACATTTTGACCCTTAAGTTGCCTAAACTTTTTCCAATTCATTATAGCCTTCTGTAGATAAGCAAGAGGATAAAATTATTTCTTAATAGCAGTAATAAACTCATTCCATGTTAGAGTTATCTTACCATGCTTTTTGATTTCCATATTAACGTACTGGAAATTAATAAGCAACCTAAATCCATATTAACTTTTTAATTGTTATTATATCAAATCATTTTAGATAACATTCTATCTCCCCCTCCTTTTCTCCCCTGTATCTCTCTCTTTCTCTCCACCTCTCAGCCCCCTCTCTATCTCTAAACGCTTGAAGAATTTTATGAATGTTTTATTTTAATTTGATTTTATAACAATTTTTTAATTAAATCTAAAAGAAAAAAGGTTTTAATTACTTTGAGATATATCTACTTTGGATAAAACTATTATTAATAAGGAGAGAAACATGACAAGGTATGACATTTACTACAATAGCTCAACTTAAAGATTTGAATGGTCTATGCTTTCAACCACATTTTTCATATGATCCATATGAAAAGATGGAAAAACTATTAAGTGTGACAATAAGAACAATATAATAAAATAATTTGAGAACAATCACAATGAAGACTATTTGTAATTGAATACATTCTTATTATTCATATTTTCTATCATTTAAAAAAGTTAAATTGTCACTTTTCATTCAAAATTTTTATTTCATCATTCAAATTAGTAACAGTCTCTATCATCTCAACAAACCGAGGCAACTGAGAAAAATTAAAATTAAAATAATCATATTAATATTATACATATTTAACATATTTAAAATGATTATAATAATTAGATGTTCAACAAATTTTCCATGGCCACACACGACTAAGACTAGACTAAATCCATATTAACCCTAGATCTATCAAGCATCGAGAGACATCAAATCTCTCTAGGTGAGGTGAAAACCTTTCCTCAAGTTTTGCACTCAAAAGAGAGGTTTACACTTCTAGATATTAGATCGCTTTTGATGCTTGATAGATCTAGGGTTAAGAAAATAGTTAACATATAATTATATAGTTTTATTTTTGGCATTGTCGTGATCATTCTCAAACTATTTTCTTCTAGGTTGGGAGATACGGTTAAATAAGGTTACAAATCAACAACTATTTAATATTCATCTCACCCTGGATCAATGGAAAATTGATCCCTTCTCACCAAGTCACAGGGAAAAAACAAATTTCCAATGTATTTTAGATTAATTTAAATGAGGTATAGTATGGTGGCTATATATGAGTACGAGTATGAGGCTAAGGTCGTTACTCTATACCTCCATAGAGTAATGACTGCTATATATGAGGTATAGACTAACAACCGCTATATATAAGGTATAATATAATTAGACTCTTCGTAGATCCGGAATTAAGATGGATCTAGACTGGATATTAATAATTACATCCATAAACTAGCCTAGATATACGGATCTAGGTTGATCTTAGAGTAACATCTCAATGTTATTATATTAGCTGCTATTATATTGTGATCTTATATATAATATAATGGTCATTACTCTATACCTATTTTCTTTTGTTGGTGTGTCGAGGTTAATTAAATCATGTTAGATTCATTTTTACCCCTAAGAGTAAACCTATAAAATATTTAATTGTTGGTTATATATATATATATATATATATATATGTTTGTTGATAATTTGATAATAATATTAACCTATATTATATCCATAAAGTGACGTAGATCCTAACATTTAAAAAATGTTGACATGCTTAAATTACACCCACACATCTCCCTTATACTGGGTTGTAGAGAGCCTTTTGGCGCAATGAAAGAAAAATGACACATTAATCAACATGGGTGATTCCACGACACATGAAATGAAAAAGGTGTATTACCTTTGTGGTACCCTCATAAAATCAATTGCACTCAGATTTTATTTTTGTTGGAAGTGGGATAATGGATGTGGCTTCACGTTTGAAATTTAAGTAATCTCCACAGGTTATTGCTTTATGGTTCCTTGCTTGATTCCATCTTGGTTAAAATTCAAGATTTTCCTTCTACCTTTGAAACAAGTTTTGGTTCCCTCCCTTGGGTTTTTTATTTATTCTTGTGGGATCCTAATTTCTTAAGCTATATTCACTAATTTCATGGTTATGGTTCACCTAGATATATTTGGTTCAATGGTGTTGGTGTGGGTTATTTACGAAATTGGTGGCCTAGGTTTGTAGCTCATTTGCTACTCCTCTGGAAGTCTTTGGTGTCCCTTCCTCATTAAATTGAAAAAAAAGATATTCATTCCCAAAGAGAAGCTAAAAACCACTGAATATATTTTCATTTTAGAAATTTTAAACAATCAAAAGAAGCAAATATAAATGGTTCACAATGAGTATGTTTCCCCTAAGAAACAATTGTGACTTTCGTTAGAAATACTACGTTAGTTGCCTCAAATGAGAGATTCTCTATTGGATTTTTAGTGGAGGAGGTTAAGGAGTATGAGACTATATAGCAGTAGTAGGAATATTTGGAAATGTTTATTGTAAATCATAATTCTTAGTTCAAGGCAAATAATTGGAAGGAAACTCACAACCACCTGCTTTTATTCAATACAATTATTTAATGTTTTGTAAATTTTACCTAAGTTTAAATATTTTTTACATAATTTTTACAATTAGTAGTTTTCCAAAATCTTTTATGAAAGATTGTTTTGTTTGTTTAGTCAATAAACTTTGAATTTTAGACAATTTTTAAAATGATTAACTTTAGATTTTGGATGACTTTTGAAATATATTTTTTGATATTTATCTTATTTTACATTATTATATTAGTCATATAACAATTTTCAAATACAATTAATAGGAGTAGTAGTTTAACTAATAGATGAAATAACTTTTTTGACTCTAATTTAACAATACTATTTCCAACAATATTTTGGCTTCTTGTTATTTAAAATGTATTTTTAAATGCATAAATAAATTCAATATCCTAAAAAATCCTTAAAACATTCTAACTTGATAAACTAAACCGCTTAAAATTATGATTCTTAAATTTTTTTATTAAAATTTAGATAATAATAATAATAATAAAACAATTTCCTTTATTAATTAGACCGGGCTCAAACAATATATTTCATCTTAATTAAAAATTAACAATTATAAGAAAAGTTGTCGCCTAGACTCCAACTTGGGATGGATTCAAAACATTTTAAAAAATACGTTATAATATTATTAATAAAAAACATTTTTTAACAATTACAAGTATTAATATTAAAATAACATTTACGTATTTTTAAAAATATTTATTATAATTTTAGAGAGCGAAATTTCTGTCAGGATGACGTAGAGTAGTTAAAGATAGCAGAAGGTGAAGAAATAATGCCCCAAATCCCATTGGTTTGCGTATCATTTTCACATTGACCAAATTCCATTGGTTTGCGTATCATTTTCATCCATTTGAGTGTGGGTTGTTAAAAAATCTTTTTCCCTCATCAAAATGTGAAGAAATAATGCCCCACTAAACCATCAATTTACTTTTATATATATTTTTTTATTTTTTATTTTATTTTGTTATCCTAGTAAATTTAAAGTAATACGGGTGTGAAGAAATAATGCCCCACTAAGCCATCAATTTACTTTTATATATAATTTTTTATTTTTTATTTTATTTTGTTATCCTAGTAAATTTAAAGTAATACGGGTCTTATTTTTTTATCATAATTAATCAATGATTTGTTTTACTTTTAAATATAATTTTTTATAATTTTTTTATTTATTATTGTGTTAGTATAATAAATTAATAATTTGTTAAAGTAATATAGGTTTTATTTTTTATTATGATGAATAAATAATTTGTTGAAATAATATAGGTTAATGTCAAGATCAAATTTAGTGGTTATCGCTATAACACTAAAAGTACATCCAACAATCTATAAACTAAATATACTAAAAAATTTATGGCTTAACAAGAATAGAGACTCTATTTAGAAATTTTACAAATCTATGTTTAATCGCATGAAAAGCAAACTATTTCTTTGATTTAGAAGAGTATGAATTTCAAGGACATCTATTGTAATAAAGGTGTTTATTTAGGAATAGTCCCTTTAAAAGGTTTTGTTGACTATACTGTAAGTATTTAACTTATTTGTTTTTTTCGCTGTGTTAACAACAATATGGACAACCATCACTTGCTATTATCCACAAATGTAGATTGACTCATCACTATTATTAAAAAAAAACTACACCACCTGTAATTACCCGTTGATGCTCCATAAGAAAACATGCTTTCACTCCTACCAAATGCTTTTAGGTCTTGAAACTTTAACGCATTTCCTTACATCCAATGAAAACAAGCTCTTAACGTAAAAAACAATAATAAAACATTCTCTAAACCCATTATGTAATTTTAATTGTATATAAAAATATTAAATATTATATTAAGTTTACAAATATAAATTATTACTAAATTGGATTTCAAAACGTTGCAAAATATACGACTTGATAAACTTAATATCCAATAAAGTTTTAAAAATTTATTTATGTAGCTAAAACAAAATCCATGATCAGAATTAAAATCTTATATATATGTTTTTAAATTTTTTATTACCATTATTATTGTTTATTTGTTCTTAAAATATATTTATTTATTTATCTACTCCGTGACAATTACACCAATCAACCATTATTCTATTAATTGTTAAGAATTAGTTAAAGTTTTGGGCATCTTGTAATTTCATCACTTAGCATGACATTATTTCGAACGCTTCACATCAAATATATTATGAATGTAATGAACATGCTAATATATTTGTGCAAATTTTTGAAATTTTAAATTAACTCTATGTCCTCTTAAAATTAGGATTATGATGCGTATTAATTAATTAATTAATTAAGATTGATTTTGGTTTGGTATAATATTTTAGTGGATTGTCTAAAAATTATATATTTATTGAAATTTTATAAGATGTGAAATTATAATTTTTTTTGGTATTTTAAAAGAATTTATTGAACACAGCTGAGGGGATTTGAATCTTGGATATCTCAAATTTTTTAGGACTTGCATTACTTTGATCTCCACTTGAGCTTTTTGGGTCCTTGGGACTATGTGAAATTACAATTTAAGAAGAGTGTGTTAATCTGTTTTTTTGTCAAGGGAAAATAATTAACATTGTTTTTTTAGTGGGGAATAAGAAAGACTCTCCTCATTTTTATAGAGATGGTACTTCTCTTTTGATATATGGAAATTATTCTACGTGTATTCTAATGAATGCAATGAATGAATGCTAAACAACAAACCCGAGCGAATCTTCCAATGAAGCTTTCATACTATAGAGTTAATCATATTTTATTTTATTTTAATAATATATGAAAAAACATATTTTATTTGTACTAGGATATGTCTTCAACAAGTATTTTTCCTTCGCCTTAAAAATAATGTGAAAAAGAAAATGGTTACGACATTCCAAGATGAAATAAAAATAAAAGCATGGATATGTCTTTAAAGAGTTTTAAATGATTGCATATGTTTTTTTTTTCTAAATAAAACTAATTCTGTTATGTATAAGAGTTACTGATACAAAACTGCCACAGTGTTATCTATGTGAGCCTGAGCACTGGGCTTGATAAACATGCTGAACAGGAAAAGTCTGGACTGCTCGAGATGGGAAACCAGTCCTTTAGAGATCAGTTTGGCCGCCCTTGGAAGGGAAATTGGCCTACAGTTTATACATGAGGACTTAACAAAGAGAAATAGACTAAGAGTAACCATCAGCTTTTCCAGCTACGCATTGAGACAAAGAGACAAAAAATTCCAACAGTAATTGAGCAAAAATACCAGAAGGAGATGTGAGCTGAGTTTATCACTGATCATGAGTTGGAGACAGAGGTTCTTCCACCACCCTGCAAGAGAAATCATCTTCCCAGTCATTCATGACGCCTTTGAGAGCGCCTTCCTGGTCCGAGACTCCAACCATCATGCGCGGTGCTTCTTTTGTGTGGTGGGTAGTGCCTGCTGACGGAACCGAGCATTTGGGTGGGCTTGAGGCAGGAGGGGGCAGAGGGGAGGCTTCAGGGGAAGGAATGGGGAAAGGAGCCTCTTCTTTAAGCGTTACCGTGATATAGGCAGTGACAATGGGATTGTCATGAGAACAATCAAAGCGGAATTCAGCGCGCTGAGATGTTTGGCGAATGGGCAAGCAGATAGACCTATGGGAAGCGGAGGGAATTGCAGCATTGTGAGGGTCAACAGAGGGGGGAGGGATTGGCTGAGCCAAAGGAACAAAATCACAATGACGCCTTCGACCTCTACCATGACTCATCTCTTGAGGCCGGACTCGAGTCTCTTCAGCAGAAGAAGACCCTGAAACAGAACTGGAGTGGGGTCGATGATGTGAGACCCGTCCTTGACTAGAGCCGCGCCTACTCCGCATTCTGTGCCGTATGCATGGCATGGTTGCAGAGGCTGGTAGAGAACAAAAGCAATGAAAGGGGCAAGCAGGAGGCCCAAAAACACAGTGAGGGGATATTCCGCGAGAGAAATCTGTCATCTGAGCTCCAAGAGGGGAGACGTCGCCATAGAAATCCATCGTTCGAGCCCGGTGAGGAGGATTGGTTCTACAGAAGAGGATCTGTGAAAAATGCAACCCAGGCAGCGGTTCAAAACAAGCAAGGAGAGTGAAACGATGCCCGGTGTGAGTGTGGGTGCTGGGCTCTGCATAGCCTTGAGGGCATGCGCTGTTTAAAGGAAGCAGAGAGGCATTGCTGCTATCACAGCTAGCCGAACAATCTGGAATGGACTCCATAACCAATTGAATACCCATGGCGAAATGAAGGAGTTTCTGCGCAGGATTAATGACTCCTCGAGCTGGCTGATTAATGAATGCATAAATGTGTGTGCAGGAGTCCATATGGCCACCCCACGCGAACTCCTTCGGGAGATGAGTAGGGGCCAATGTCCCATCATACCTTGCAGTCACCCGCATCCGAGCAAATGATTGCATATGTTAGAGCTAAACAAGTTTATATATATATTCGATTGCACAAGAATCCAATGATACATCACCATACAGATTCATGCCTGCAATATGAAACTTAAATAGCTCTTTTTGGGATAAATTAACAATAATATCTCAATGTAACAAGTTTAATATTGTCTTAAAGAAATTGAAATTGCATTTTACATGACAAATAGATAAATTGTAATTAAATTGCATTTTCTTTCTTACAAGTAGGGATCTCCCCCTTGAACTTGAAATACAATATGGAGTTCTTGGAAGAAATAAGAAGACATAATCAAAACTAGATCTTCTCATTGTTGAGCATACATGGAAAACTACTAGAAAGATAAATTTACAAGAATATATGAGAGGAAGGTTTGAGTACATTAATTCATAATATCTTTTAGAAATAAAAACACTCATCTTTAGCAAAAACCTCTATCCCCTTTTTGAATGTATCTTTTTCCCCATATAATTCTCTCTTGATCTTTGCAACTACTTGATGGTTAGGTTTTTCCTCTTTGTGTTATCTGAATGAAGATCCATTTTGAAAATATGAAGTGAAGAATTTGTTCTCCAAGTTGTGTTCGACTTCAAATACTATAGATTCATTTTTTTTATAAATCATAATAATTTAATGATAATCCCAAAATAGTCATTATTGTTCTTTTAGTTTGTTGGCAATAATATTGTTTGGCTGGCATTGATGTCAACCTTCATATGTCATGGTTTGAGTTGCTTGTTGCAATTTTTGAAGGACTATTATGCCTCTACACAAGTAACCTCTATGGCAGATGTGTTTGGCTTGATAGCTGGTGAATCATAGTTGTAGGTCGTTGGTTTTTGCTACAAATGGTTAGGATGGTGCTATAGGCATTTGAAATTTTTTTTGTGGAAGTGTGGATGCAAATCTAGGAGCAAGAAGACACAATTTTGATGATTGACATAGATTTTTGTTGTCTTACCTCTTCATGACTATGCCACTAGCTTAATTGTGCAATATTGCTTCATCTTGACTGCAATGCTCACCTTTGACTTGTTTCAATGCACCCACAACATTATCTGTAGGTTGATACAGGAAAACCATAGGCATTCCTAGGGAATTTCCCCATGGTATTTGGTGTGAATGGTGACATGTTGATTAGGGAAAATTTTAGGGGCGAAATTTCACAAATGGGCTATTATTTGGACATTTTATGAAAATAATATTTGCCAATTTAGTTAAAAATTCACCAATTTTTTACATATATATGATTAAATGGAAGATATTCGCCAAAATTTTACCAATTTCAATGGTAAATTACATATTTTTTATTTAATAATTACCTACATTCTATACATATGAATTTTCAAACCAAAATACTCACTTGCAATACTATATATAGGAATAATATTAAATCCTTAAAAAAATACCCTAATGTTGATCAAGTATTATTTGATATTTTCATAAAGAGAAATTGAATGTAATTAGTGTGTTGATTTATTCTAATGTGTTGAGGAAAAGTTAGCATAAATATGTTAGGCCTTGGTTGGAAATTAGTTTATATATTGTGCATAATGAATATAATAATATACTTGTAGCAGTGATCAGATTTGGGGTTAATTTTTTGGTAACAATTTGTTATGATGATTCATTAGACTTATATTGATTCACCTCGTGCCGACCCCCCCCCCCCCCCAAAATTATAACTAAGTTTCTAACAATTGGTATCAGAGTGGGTTCTTTCGGGTGCAACTTAATTACTAGAAGGTAGATCTGGGTGAGTAATGAATCATTAAATTTCTCCACTACTCAATGCTGCAAACTTTTAAGAATGGAGAGAGAATTTAAAATCCGAAACATCTTCTCAGAGATCTGAAGTTTAGAAAGTAGCGATAAATGGTCATGGTGAAGAACTTCCCTCAAAACATGCTCAATAATGGAAGTCCTAGGTCATGTGTGCAATTTATTATAATCTTCATAATATGGACCTCAAGAAAATCACTGGATCTCAAGCTTGCAAAGGATATTTAGAATAGGTTATAGGCCCTAAAAGAAGAAGAAACCAATAGAAATGGTGAAGAAAAGTAAAAGAGAAAGAAGAATAACAAAAAAAGGAAAGTGATTAGCTAGATGAGAACTTCTCTCCTAGTATCAAAGTAGTTGATTTTCAAGAAGAGAATACAATTGAAGATCAAGCCATACTCAACTCAACAATGTGTGAGATAGAAAGGTTCTCATTGGAAAATAGAGATATGAAAAATCTCTTTCAAATACTTGAAGAAAGAGAGCATGTTTTTAAGGAATAAATTATTAACTTGAAAACCCAAATAGAATAAGGAAGGAGAATTGAAGAGGGAATGAGCAAACAATTTAAATAAAAATAAAATCAATGTTAAAGATTAGAAGCTGAAGTGGTTTCAATGAGAAAATATTTAGAGAAGAAGAAAATATTTAGCTAAAGATATAGAGTAGTACCAAGACCTTGAATAATCTTAAAGGGGAATCTAGTTCCAAGGAAACATCCAAAAAGTATTTCAAGGAAAATTACACAAACAAGAAAGGAGGCTAGTAATTGAATAAGAAACCAAGAAAGGAGTCAAGAAAAGAATCCTCATCTAGAAGACCTTTTGCTTCATCATTGGAGGATATCAGGTGCTTCAGTTGCCATAGTTCTTGACATATAACAAATAATCGTAAATGCAAAATGATCAAACCTTATCAACAAAACAGACAGTTGAAGATGGAGAAAAAAAGGAAGCCTTTTCAATAAATCAATAAAATAAGATCATCTTCAGTCATTAGGTATAAAACTTTCTTTTATGGCTATTGTTAGTTACATAAAAATTTTGGGCATAAGGTTATTTATTACAAGGATGATGTAAAGAGGAACAAGAATCTAAGGCTAAGCAATAGAAGATATGAGTCTTTTCCTCCATATTTTGGTCACATAATATGTTCTATATGTGACAATATTGGCCATATGGCTAATGATTGAATTTTTCCTTGTTGTATTAAGGAATTTAGTTAAAAGGAGAAGGTTTTTAAAAGCAAAATAGACAATAATCCATAAAGATATGTGCATACCAAAGATCAGCTCCTCAAGGTTTAGAAGAAAATTTTGTAGTAAGTGGATTCAAAGAAAAATTGAAGTGACATTAGAGGAAATTTCAGCCTAAAAGTGGACTTCTAGGGAAAAATATAAAATAATAGTTAAAATAATAAAATACGTGTTATGAATTTTGGAGGGAAAAAAATAAATTTTTATTGTATTTTTGGCTTATCTTAGTATAGGTTTACTCAAATTTCAAGTGTAGACACTCGTTGGATGCATAATTAAATTCCATTTCCAACGATTATTGATTATGCATACTTATTAGAAGAACCACATTGATAAAAATTTTATGATACATTACAAAAATGTGTTAATTTATAAAGAGGTAAGCCAAAAATAAAATTAAAAATAGTAGTTTTCTTCTTTTCCCTCCAAAATAGTTAAATGTATCTCTTTTTCAATTTAAATGATTTTGATTGGTTTAAATATTATGAAATGGAAATTACATGAAATTTTCATGGGCACTTTTAGGCTGAAATTTCCTCTAATGGCTTGGTTTTAGGGGGAGCATGTAGTAACTTCTTGACTAGCATGAGAAAGAATTTAAAAAAAGTTGCAGAGAAGGTGCATGAGCTTAGGGGGAGATGCACATGGATTTTTAGGTTTTGTTTTCATTTTGTCCTTATCTCGATCTTAGTTTACTAGCGTATGTATGTTTGCAATACTCTATGATCTGAATAGCTCCGCATCATGGCTATTAAGGGTGTGATTTTCAAAAACTTAATCGTATCATATGTGTTTTGGCTTACATTGTGAAGTAGTTCATTGGGTTTCTCTTGTTTAGTGTCAATTTGAGTGATGGTCAATGGTGATGATTATCAAAATAGTGTAATTTGATGTGATTTGTGTATTAGTATTTTGATATAGATGCGTGGTTGATTTGTTGTATTTCTCTTGGAACAATACTTCAAACTAAAAGATTAATTTATGAAGCAACAATTGTCTCATGCTAATATGCCATGGACATAACAATATGTTCCTGAGTTTTCTTGTAGTGTTTCCTTCGTTTTTTCAAGCATAGGTGCCATGAAGTCCTCTATTCTATGCAAAAATATTGTTGTGTGTTTTCATTTCTTCTCTGACCTGAATCAATCAAAGACATAGCTTATGATTTATTTTGTGAAGCACACCTTGGTTTTCTATGGAACTAAAGTATTTAAGTGATCACCTAAACTAAGTGGGGACCACACATGTGATTTTTGTCGAAAAAATCTATTTTTAGACTATGTCTATTTTTAGACATACGGAGCATGATTCGGGGATTCTAGTTGGAGATTCTTGAAGTATGCGACATGTTGGTAAAAGTAGATGAGATTCATATTTTTAGGTCACATGCTATTTTTAGACTGCCTCTCCTAAAAATATGGAAGTCAAATATTATTTACCCTTAATAATATTTAGACTATAAACAACAGTTTACTCTCTTGGAGCACTTCAGTTTGACCCCCGGAGGTGGGGCATGTAGCTGACATAAGGAAATTCGAATTTCCTATGGGTTAGTTGAGCTATTGCATGTTTGACTTCAGTTAGACTCATGTGGCAGATTTTTGGTGGAGTTGATTGAGGAGTTAATGGAGATTGTGTTCCGGTTAACTAGTTTAACTAGTTATGATCAGTTTAACTTGTGATTATGCTAGAGATGAGTTGGGTGAATTAATTATTAATTAATTCACTGATATTAACTCATTATTAAACTAAAATAACACATCATTTAACTCATTGCATGGACATTTCAGTGAAAGACTAGTGGAAGAGGTAGATGAAAGGGTGAGACTGACAGCAGTTGTACATTAGTTGTGCATGAGATTTGCACAATCAGTGGGATGATGATGCCAATGATGATTGCGCTGTACCAACTAGGTGAATTCGAATTCCATTCAGCTATATTCACACTTTCGATTGCGCAGTAGAGGCAGGCAGAGTAGCAGAAGGATTTGAACCTGTGACTAGTTTCAGATCTAGCTAGTTTTTTGTTCAGCATATGAGATAGTACTGAGTACTTGTGAGGAGTATTGTATTATGTATTGCTGAATGTTTCTCATCCATTATATGATACATATAGCTGGGGGTTTTCAGCTATAAGCTTTCCCCATACATGCTGCATTCTATGTGTGTGATTTAATGTTCTGTCACTTTGTTTTATTTTCCGCATGTGACGATTAATGGTAGAAGCGATTATGTGTTATGCATGCAATTCGAATTGATGTATGATCAGGTTAATCGCAGCGAATAAACTTCATTATTCAGCAAATTTCTACATGGTATCAGAGCTAAATTAATCGTCGAGATCTATTATGGTGATTGTTTATTATTTCCTCGGACAGAGCCTGCATGCGAGCCAGGTAGCCTCCGGAATATTCATCCTTCTTTGTAAGGTGAAAGATCTGGTGAATGCCCATGCAGTCAATCTCTGGTTTGGAAATAATTAGCTCTCAAGTGTAGATCGGAAGCGACTGAGTTATCGGCTGGTGGTGAAATTCGAGTTTGCAGATTTGTGTTCTTGGTGCCGCGGTGAAAATGTCTTTCATCGGTTTGCGACTAGAATATGCCTTGGAAGGCAGTTCGAATTATGTTGCATGGAAGGACCGCATGGAGGCTGTATTAGATGATCATGGGCTGTTGGAATTAGTGGAGAAAGAGATTCCAAAGCCTACTTCTAATGATGCTGATGTTGTGGAAGCATGGCGAAAGAAACAAGCAAAATGTCGAAGGATCCTGTTGGAGGGTGTAAAGGATCACATTGTATCCAGTTTACACGGGAAGGCCTCTCCATATTTGATGTGGAAAGCCTTGACGGATTTGTACCAAAGCAAGAGTGATCAGAGGAAGCTGGCACTCAAAGATAGACTCAGGAACATCAAGTGTGAGAAGGGGGAAAGTATGCCGAAGTACCTCACGAGGTTCACCCAATGTCGGGATGAGCTGGGAAGTGTTGGTGTGACGGTGGTGGATGAGGATCTGGTGAGTTTGGCACTTTTTGGTTTGCCGAAGAGTTGGCATGCATATCAAGATAGTGTCAATGGTCGGGAAAAGTTGCCGGGATGGGAAAGACTGTGGTCTGATCTCGTGCAAGAGGAGATCCGGCGAAATACCAGAGATGGTTCTTCGTCAAAGGGAGCTGATGAAGAAGACTGTGCTTTGGCTGCCAAATCAAGGAAGGGGAAGGGCAAGGGGAAGGCTTCTCAATCCGGTGCGGATGGTAAAGAGCGTGACATGTCCAAAGTGAAGTGTTTTCACTGTCACGATAATGGACATTACGCCACGAATTGCCCCAAGAAGAAGAAGAACAAGCAGGCTGCTGGATCTGCAGCTGGTGAGGCTCTTGCCTCGCAATTTGAGCTGGAATTATCATTGATCGCATGCATGTTGTCTAGTGCATTGGGATCGGGGTGGTATATTGATAGTGGCGCTTCCTTTCACATGACGGGAGATGCAAATCTTTTCAGTGACTTGGTGGAGAAAGGTCTCCAGATGCATGTTGAGTTGGGCGACGGTGGACGATACAATGCGACCGGCATTGGTACCATAACCTTTCAGAGGGAGTCAGGTAAACTCATTCTTTTACAAGATGTATTGCATGTACCAGGTATAACAAAGAATTTGATCTCAGTTGCAATGTTAGAGGATAAAGGGTATGAAGTTGTCTTTAGAGAAGGAAAGGTGTTCCTTCGGCACAAGGCAATGGGACAAGTCAAGAAGGTTGGGATTCGAGCAAAGAATATCTACAGACTTGAAGTAGTTGGGATGTCTATGGAGCTTCCTACTGTTGGGAAGCGGGAGGAAGACATGCAATTGAAGCTTGAGAGGGAGCGGGTTTTGCATGCAGGTGATAGTGAACCTCGGGATGTGGAGCAGCCACAAGAGGATCATGGAGTGGAAGAGACCACTCATGCAGAGAAATTTCATGCCATACGGGCAGAGGGAGTGCATGCAGCTATACCACCAGGTATGAGGTGGGGCGACATGCATGAGTAATCCCATGAGGAGATTTCTGGGCAGATTCATGAGATGGTGTGGATCTCATGGATTGAACCTGGCTACGAGGTGCCCACAGCGCAGCAGTAGCAAGATCAGTTGGAGTGATGCAGGCAGATCAAAGTGACAGTGTCGGATACTGGAGCGTGGATCAGAGTTGACAGCAAGTGCAAGAGTGCATGGGTGCAAGAGTTCAACAGCGTAGTGGTTCTTGATGACATGTGCAGTTGGCCAAGCAGAAGTCGAAGACTTTGATGATAGATGCTAGATGCATCAAGACTGATTGAGTTGTTTGGAGCCTATTCAGTTTCAAAGGAGTTGCAGAGCAGATGCATGGAGTTGCATGGCGCTTGCAAAGGGTGCATGGCACATGCATGGAGTTGCATGGTGCATGCATGAGTTTGCATGGTGCATGCAAAGGGTGCATGGCGAATGCATGGAGTTGCATGTCGCATGCATGGAGTTGCATGGCGCTTGTAAAGGTTGCAGGGCGAATGCATGGAGTTGCATGTCGCATGTAATGACAGTCCTTTCTTGTTGAGAGGGAGTGTTGAAAATGGCAACAAGAAACAGTGAAGGAGGCCTCCTGAAACATCTTTCCTGATCCTAGTTGGAAAGTGATCACCTAAACTAAGTGGGGACCACACATGTGATTTTTGTCGAAAAAATCTATTTTTAGACTATGTCTATTTTTAGACATATGGAGCATGATTCGGGATTCTAGTTGGGAATTCTTGAAGTATGACATGTTCGTAAATATAGATGAGATTCATATTTTTCGGTCACAGTTATTTTTAGACTGCCTCTCCTTAAAACAGGGAAGTCAACTATTATTTACCCTTAATAATATTTAGACTATAAACAGCAGTTTACTCTCTTGGAGCACTTCAGTTTGACCCCCGGGAGGTGAGACATACGGTGACCTTGGGGGGAAATTCAATTTTCCTAGGGGTGAATTGAGCTATTGCATGGTTGACTTCAGTTATACTCATGTGGCAGAGTTTTGGTGGAGTTGATTGAGGAGTTAATGGAGATTGTGTTCCGATTAACTAGTTTAACTAGTTATGATCAGTTTAACTTGTGATTATGCTAGAGATGAGTTGGGTGAATTAATTATTAATTAATTCACTGATATTAACTCATTATTAAACTAAAATAACACATCATTTAACTCATTTCATGGACAGTTCAGTGAAAGACTAGTGGAAGAGGTAGATGAAAGGGTGAGACTGACAACAGTTGTACATTAGTTGTGCATGAGATTTGCACAATCAGTGGGATGATGATGCCAATGATGATTGCGCTGTACCAACTAAGTGAATTCGAATTCCATTCAGCTATATTCACTTTTTGGATTGCGTAGTAGAGGCAGGCAGAGCAGCATAAGGATTTGAACCTGTGACTAGTTTCAGATCTAGCTAGTTTTGTGTTCAGCATATGAGATAGTACTGAGTACTTGTGAGGAGTATTGTATTATGTATTGCTGAATGTTTTTTCATCCATTATATGATACATATAGCTGGGGGTTTTCAGCTATAAGCTTTCCCCATACATGCTGCGTTCTATGTGTGTGAATTGATGTTCTGTCGCTTTGTTTTTTATTCCGCATGTGACGATTAATGGTAGAAGCGATTATGTGTTATGCATGCAATTCGAATTGATGTATGATCAGGTTAATCGCAGCGAATAAACTTCATTATTCAGCAAATTTCTACATTTTGGAAGTTTGTTCGATAATTGTACCCCTATGCGCTAATGGTTTGAGGAAAGAGAGATATGTGATGGGAAACTAATTAAAAAAAACATTGTGTTCAAAATTGTTCATGTTTTGGAATCATTATTGGCACTTTGATCAAGTCTCCAATGCAAAAGTGAAATTAATTTCATGTATTCTTGATATGGTCCATGAAATAATGGAACCGACGATCCAAATATAACACTCAAGCGTGTTCACACAACTAGTGTAAATGCACGGGTCCAACTTGATCCCCGGTCATTTTTCAATGGATTCTACCGTAGTGTTAGTGGAACACAGAAAATGGAAGGGTGTGATAATCTTGTCCCCCCAATATTTTCATAGTCACGATAAATGTGTTCGTATTTATTTGATTTGGTCTAATCATATTTGGAATTTTGATTTTGTCTCATTGATCTAGTCACCTTTGCATTGATATGGTATACATGGTGGATGGTGTTAATGTTTTGATTCGATTTCGATGATAATATCAATCATCTTTAAGGAATGCAATGATATTGTGTGTGTTAGGCCTCTAAGTATATTATGATAAATATTATATATCATGGATTACTTTTAAGGTTACATAGTGTCCGGTTAATATGGAAAAATGCCACAATGTGGATTGATCAAAGGTTGTTTCGATGGTACATGAAGAGAAAATCGAACATGCACCTATGTGCATTCACCGATCTACAAACTATGAAGTGTGATTAAGAGCGGCCATACATTGTTATTAGATGTTAGACCAATGTATTTATCCCATGTAGTGGTGAAAATTTGGAGACAATATTTCAAATGGTGTGCATTTATGTTTGGTGTGATGAGTTTGATTATTGAATATTGGATCAATCTAGCTATGCTTGTTAGAGCATAAAACTCATAAAATTAATGGTTCATTGTTAATTAAATATAGATATACCAATTGCTGGTGCCATGTCTACATGAGTGTGCATGCAAAAAATATCAATGTGATTTGAAAGCCATGTATTGGGTGTTGAAAATACACATAGATTAGCCGATAATTGTAATATGCTAAAACATTATACTTGAATCTAACCTACTAATTGCGGAAACCAATTTAGATCTTGTAAATCACAAAACATGAAAGAGAAATAATTTAATTCAAAAAACATGAAATCCACACAACACACAAGTATTTCCCGAGAAAGCCTTAGCTAAAAACTCCTGCGATATGTGTATTGTATAAGTTAGAAAATATGAGAATATTACAATTTTTTTCTCCAAGCTATGAAACCTTTGCACTATCTCTATATGTCTCAATGATTCCTGTGACAATGTTGGTTCCTAATACTTAACCAATTTTCTTCCCTCCATGATCCCTATTTCCTTGCATTGTTTCCTTGGGTAATTATGCTACATTAATTAGGGAAATTCCCAATCCATACCGCGCAATCCATTAGGGGCCTTCCTCTGATCGCATGCACCACTCCGTACAATTTGGATAATTATACAACTGATAGTACACTTCCTTGAACTCTAATATCAACTCGGGTCTTTCTCAAAACTAACATGCATGAGTTATCTATGAGTGAACTCGTTGAACACATGAAGTGATACCCCACCGTCTAACCCCCCCTACTAGTTCCTCCACAGTTAGAACTAGTTTAGTTTACTTTAATCGATATAAATTAAGTTAATTAATTACAACTCAAAATAAACTCAATCGAGGCTCCCATAATTTAGGAGACACTCTACATGCTCTCTAGTGTGACATTCAAACAGAATTAACTGGACCAAATAAGTAATCATAACTTAGTTAAATCGTACAAATTTCTCATGTGGTGTGGATTACAATTTTGTTCTAATTTAATTCAAGGGAAACAAATTAGAATCCTTTCTGAGCCCATTTTCAACACTCCTCTCAACAAGAAAGGGATTCACACTGATACCCCGCATCCCCGCCTTCCGTGGAACTTGAATTTTTCCTTTCAAATTGCCTTCTTTAAGATGTCTCCGCATCCCGATCCTTTGTAGGAATGTACTCTAATAAAATAATCTCCTCTACACACAACATTCGAGATGGTGATATTGAATGTCGATATGTTTGGACCTATCACAAAGACTAGTTTAAAATAAGAGTTCGATGCAACTCCGGTTATCACAATAAATCGTAGCATCCATTCGTTGGCTAAACAACCCAACAATGATCTTACTCATCTAGATAGCCTCACAAGTTGCTTGAGTAGAAACCATGTACTATGCTTCTCCGTTGAACTCGAGTGAACTAATATGTGCTTCCTACTATATGAGGAAATCCTTGTTGACCTAATACCGAAGATGCTCCCTATCAGCCTCTTTATTGGATGGAATCCCTACCCAATCTACATATGTCTATACCAAATACAAATAGTGGTGCCTCGAGGTATCTCAACACATGTTTTGATTCTTTCCAATTGAGCTCGGTTAGCTTAACCATTGCTTGAATAAGTTGTTTAATCGCATAACACAACGGTTTGGTCGTCCGCTTCACCACGTACATAAGTGAACCCACAAGCTACCCGTAAATGGTTGCTTCTACCACTCTACCCGAAGTATATACATCTTCTTCCTCCAATTCCCCGTTAGAGGAGTTTGCTTTCCATGTGAAACTTCTTTCAAGATTCCGTTTACATAATTTCCCCGCGAGAAAAAACGGCTCTATCTCTTTTACAAATTTCCAAACCAAGGAAATAATGCAAGAGCCCCATGTCCTTCATCTCAAATTATCTTGCAAGATTCTCTTTCAAGAATTTACAAGCTTCTCATCACTCCGTTAGAATTAAATCATTGACATATAATACTATAATCAATAATTTACCTTCAACCACAATATGGTAAAGGTTATCATATGCTTCAATTTTAGTGAAGTCCAACCTAATGAAGTAGTCATTCCGGTGTACCAACCACAAGGTGCTCGTTTCAATCCATACAATGCTCACTTGGAGTGTGCACACATGAAACTCTTTGTTGAAGGTCTCAAATCCTTCTAGATTCTTATGTACATCTCTTTCTCAATCACTCGCATTGAGGAAAGATGTCTTTACATCCATATGATGTATTTTCCATCCCATCCCATCGAAAGTGCAAGAAAATATCCTCGATTGAAGAGTACCTTGGCACCGGAGAAAAGGTGTCCTTATAATCTATTACCTCCACCTCGAGAGAACCCCTTGGCCACAAATTTGGTCGGTGTTTCTCCAAAATCCCATATTTGCTTGCTTCACCTATAAATCCACCTCGGATCCTACAATGGGATTATCCTATGGTCTTGGGACAAATTCTATGCATTGTTTTTGACAAGGAGTCATACTCTCTACCCGCAATCAACCTATACTAGTTGTTGCACTTCTTCCTTGAATGAGGATGGTCTGGGCCTCTACACTCTCGCTCATAAAATCCATGTAGCGTGTACTGATCCGGGGACCTTCTCTTCTCGCACCGTGATGTGGGTGCTCTTACATTCTCTCTAGCATCATGCATCAACCCATCAACCTCTCTTCCGGTGCGTTTCTTCCACCTATAGATGTATTTGCATTATGGGGTGCTTCCACTAGGTTGTTCCTATGCTTGTGTCCGCTCCACATATTGAGTGTTCTTATTTTCGAGCTAAGAGATCCTCATATGCATACCTCTCGAAGCTCCCTCTTAAGGAAAATTCACAATGGCCTTCCTTCACTTCACGTCTCTATGAACCATTTTCATCCTATGAGATGACATGTACACTCGATAGTTTTGGGGTGTATTAATGTACCTAATAATATTCCCAACTCAACTCGTTGGTTCTAGATTTTTTCGTGTATATTTGGTAACATGACAAAGAACTCGATGAACAAAAAATTATAAAGTGCACCACATTTGGCTTTCTTCAAAAGGCTTCTTCTCCGGTGTACTCATCCCTAAGAATTCAATGAGGACTTATGTTCTCCGCAAATACACATTTGTGTTGCATGCTTCCGCCCACAAGTGAAACGGTAAGCCCTTATCATGTAACATCACCGTGAAAACTCCCACAATAATTTTGTTCTTTCTTCTCGCAACCCCATTTTGTAATGGGTTATGAGGAAGTGCTATCAACTCGTCGAATTCCTTCGATGCAATGCACTCTTGAATTCATTCAACACATAATCTTCACCGTTGTCACTCCCGTGAGCTCTCACCTCTTTCCTATGTATTTTTTAACAAGTTCTTCAACTCACAAAATTTTTAGAATGTATGGTCTTTCTCCCCATGAAGAAATATCCAACACTTGCATGAAAAATCATTTACAAAATTCACATAGTACTTGTGCTTGGCCGTGGGAGGCTATCAAAAAATCTTCACACACATCCGAGTGAAATATTTCAAGGATCTCTTTCGCTCAACCGTCCCTATCATGATAGGTGGTTTCCTTGGTGTACTTCCACAATGTACACCCTTTTCATGTATCACACCTACCAAGTGAACCCTCGGGAAGTCTTGTAGAAATTTGTCGCATGATATTCAAAGCTCCATTGTGTAGATGGCCCAATCTTCCATGCCATAACTCATCGATGTCTTGGTACTCCACCTTATCTCGCTTTCGTGCTCAAAGAAAAAAAATCTTCTCTATATGAAATTCATAGAGGTTATTTAATTCGAACCCCCGATCTTCTTCATTTGTCCCGTGGCTATGTGGCGTGCGGAACTCCCTTTTCATTTGCTAAATATCACATTGTAGCCACAATCTTCCAACATAAAAAGTGAAACCAAGTTCTTCTTCAAACCAAGAACATACATGACATATTTTAACGTGAGAGGAGAACTAGAATCCCTCCGAAAGGTAAAAATACCGATGATACCACGCTATAACTCCCATCATCTCCTACCAATGTGAATATGGAGGTCCTTCTCCTCCAAGTTTTTGAATAACTCTTATTTTCGATCATATGGAATGAGGCTTCACTATCCAGGTACCACACATAACCTATCATTGATGACACCATACATGCGATGAGCGTGAAATCCAATTCTAATCGTGGAAGTGAGTGCTTCACCTACCACTCCTCCCCGAGAGATTTTTGTTGACCTTCTTGTGCAAAAACTTTGTGGCATGGTGTCCTTGTACCATGACAAGAAAATTTAATCTTCGACAAGTCCTTCTTGCATACTTGAACATAATATGATTTGGAATGGGGTGAATTACCTTTCCCTTTCTTTTCCTTTCCATCTAAGGTATATTTCTCCTCATCATCATGCTATGATGAGGATCCATCTCTCCTGTGTTCAACCGAATCTCTTCTTGTACCAAGTCGATCACAAACACCCCACGCCGGTAGCTTCTCCCTCCCATTCATCAAATCCCGATAGTTTTCCAGTTCGGGAAGGCCTAGAAGTGCTGTGGATTACCATATCATCCTCGACGGCGTCGCAAAAACCAATTCTTCCAAGCTCATCCCAACATTGGGTAAACTTGATAAAGAAGTTTGGTATTGTGTCACCTCTTCTCCACCTTGAATTTTTATGAGCTTTTCTCCAAATTGGTTTAGGAACTTTGGGGTTTTTTACTTCTAAGGGAGCATGATATATGTGTTGATAGACCCATATGAATAGCTAAACGTCATGGTGACAAATTTTAGTGTAACACTTCTTTCCATATTTGCCGTACTCGCATTTGGAATAAGATTTCTTTCCCTTCCCCTTCTTTGCCTTACTAGCCAAGGTGCAGTTTTGTTCATCATCTGTCCTAGATGAGGATCCATCCCTGGTATTCTGCCTAAATTCTTCTTGCACCGTTGTAACCGACCAAAGTCGTTCCCAATTCCAAGGGCCTTCTCCTCCCATTGGACAAAGTCCCATAACTATGCGAACTTTTGGAAATTCCTAGAAGATCTAGGCTCACCAAATCATTATAAATGAAAATAATGCCGATGCTCCTAAGCTCATACCGACATTGGACAAACTTTGTTAAATATTTCGGCATGGTTTCACCTTTCTCCATTTTGATCTTCCTGAGTTTATCCTTCAGTGTCAATTTTCTATGATCACTATTGCTCTGAAATAGATATGTCAAAGCTTTCCACATTGAATATGATGTTGCTTTGCCATGGAGACCTGAGATAGTGTGGTCTCGTGCTCCCTCCTGTAAGATCATCCTCGCCTTTGCAACCTTCGTTTTCCAGGCATCAAGATTTGCAGCATCTGTTGCAGCGGGTTTGGGAACATCATTGTCAATGAATTATTTCAACCCATTGTCCTCCATTACTACCTCCATCCTGTCTTTCCATGCAATATAATTGCAACTGCCCTCGAGTGCATACTCCAATCTCAAGCCATCGAAAGCCATTTCGATCCTGATTCTCCTGTCGCACCAAGAATAATTTTGCAAATTCGAATTCTATTCAGTCACAAACTCAGCTTCTCCTCCACTATAGTGATTTCTTGTGCTCTAATACCATGTAGAAATTATACAAACATATGTATATCAATGGATTAAATTCGATCAAGCAATGTACTAAAGCAAGATACTGGATCCTTCTACAAATCAATTGCGGAAATTAAACACGATCACCAATTAGAACAAGTAAAGAAAGAATCAAATCAAACCACAAAAGAGATATTTTCTCGAGGAAAAGATTAAGGCTCAAAACCCTCTATCTTCTATTATATATTCACCATGAAATCATGAAATAATTACAATGCACTCTTCTCATTTTCATCTCCCCGCACCGTCACAACTGTATTACACTAACCCGACAAAATCGACCAACACTTAGCCAATTCTCAACCTCTAATCAGCCTTTGCCTTATTTCGCAATTCATGTGAAATTAAATCCTATTATTTAGGAATTTTAGCCTTCCTAAACTGTGCAATGCTCATGGTAAATCCTATGGTTGTCTTGCTACATGCGGGCAACCTACTAATGATACAATTGATAGTTAACATCCCTTTAACCTTTGTCTCAACTGGATCTCCACTGGAATTGACATGCATGCATTTATTAATAGTAAATCATCAGTTGTGTGGCAGATCACTGCATGTGAATTAAATATGATTTATTCACTTGATCTCTCACTAGTGCAACAAATAGTTACAATTAGTTCAATTGACTTTAACTCACTTAACTGTGTTAACTGATTACTCATGCATTAAACTAACGCACTAACTACAACTTGAACTCCATAATTAATAGAATCGCTCTCCATGCCTCACCAACCACCCTCAAATCTAAATTCATGAGCTAACCGAGTTTATCACACTCAATTAACTATTACAAGTGATTATGAGATAATATTACATTTTATTGTCCAATTTAATTAAGGGAAAATCAAATTAAACAAAGGCACCAATTTATTGAATTAAATTGTCTTTCACACTAATGTATCGCTAGGACCTCGGTCCCACACTAGTGTGTGTGTCGTACCCTTGTTGACTTTCAACACTTCGAGCATACACTTGACCTTTAAGAGACAAATGGCTATTGTGGGAAGTGGTTGAGAAGGCATGATAGTTGGCATTGATGCTAGAGGGATCGGGAGCATCGTGCCAAGTATGTAAGGATAGAAAGGATAGGGGTGTAGGTTTTAACCCTATACAGAAATTATCTACTAACGAATCTTAAAACAGAAAATAAACAATAGCAAGAGCATAAAACATAAAACAGATAAACACAGAGATTTTCCCCTAGATCCCAAATAGGGACGACCATATTGATTTTTCATTATATTCCTTTTAGTGTTACAACACATATATATACATGCCGAAGCATACATAAACCCCAATCCATTAACCCTGGATTAGAACATAACCGTAGTTCCCTTGACCGGATCTACAAAATACCAGGGGCCGAAAACCATCATGCCCCAAAACTATGTGCAAACCCATGCACAAAACCATGGGCGGGTCCGCCCACCAGAAAACAAGGACCAAAAAAATTTTTCCCCGAGGCGCTACCTCGGACCCTAGTCAACAGGAGCTACCGCCCCCACCGTGACCCCCCCGCGCGTGATTAGTCGTGGAAATAATATAACACATACCCAACATTCTCCCACTTGTTGTTTTCTTTCCGCAGGGGGCCACAGGAGAGCTTAGTCATTGGCCCAATTCTTCAACACCCATTGTTTCTCTACACCAAGAGAACTTCTGAGTGCTCACAGACTTCATCAATGCATCTGTAACATTCTTCAAAGTGTCCACCTTTACCAGCAACACCCTTTTAGCCTCAACCATATCTCTAACAAAGTGATATTGAACATCAATGTGCTTTGTCTTTGAATGATAAGCATGGTTCTTAGCTAAGAAAATTGCACTTTGGCTATCACAGTCTATCCTTATAGCTTGCTGCACCAACCCCATACTTGAACACAACCTCTGCAACCAAACTGCTTCCTTGCTTGCATGAGTGGCTGCCATGTATTCTGCCTCTGTAGTTGAAAGAGCCACTACAGACTGTCTTTTACTCATCCAACTGACTGCACCTCCAAATAGGCCAAACACATACCCACTTGTAGATCTTCTTTGGTCCAGATCTCCAGCCCAATCTGCATCAACAAAACCACGAATGTCCAACATTATTTCTAATCCTGGTCTTCCTTGGTAGCACAAGCCATAATCACTAGTGCCACGTAAATATCTGAAAACCCGCTTCACTGCTATCCAATGCTCCTTCCCTGGGTTTGACATAAACCTGCTCAATACTCCCACTGCATGTGCAATGTCTGGTCTAGTATAGACCATTGCATACATCAGGCTACCCACTGCACTTGAATATGGAACACAAGACATATCCTCCTCTTCTTCTTGTGTCTTGGGACACTATTCAGCAGACTTCTTTACACCTACAGGAATAGGAACATTCACCGGCTTACTATCCTGCATATTGAACCTCTGCAATATAGTCTCGACATACTTCCTCTGGTTTAACCAGAGCTTCCTCTTTGCTCGATCTCTCTTAATTTCCATGCCCAAAATATAGTTTGCAGCACCAAGATCCTTCATGTCAAATTTGGAGAATAGTTGGGTCTTCAAATCTTGGATAATTTCTTTGTCATTTCCAATCAACAACATATCATCCACATACAAGACCAAATAAATAACACGGTCACCAATTAATTTAAAATAAACAAAGTGATCCTCCTTGCTTCTGGTGAAGCCAAGTCCCCGTATATAGGTATCAAATTTCTGATACCACATCCTTGGTGACTGTTTTAACCCATACAGAGACTTCTTTAACTTGCATACCAGTTCTTTCTTACCCTTCACCATAAAGCCTTCAGGTTGCTTCATGTAGATCTCCTCTTCTAGATCCCCGTGAAGAAATGTTGTCTTCACATCCATCTGTTCTATCTCAAAATCAAATGCAGCAGCAACAGATAAAAGTAATCTAATAGAAGTGACTTTGGCAACAGGAGAAAATATATCACCAAAATCAATTCCCGGCACCTGGGAATAACCTTTCGCTACCAACCGAGCTTTGTATTTCTCCACCTTGCCTTCTACATTCATCTTCTTCTTAAACACCCATTTGCTCCCAATGGGCTTCCTTCCAGCCGGCAACTCCACCAGATCCCATGCATCATTTTTGTGCAAGGATGCCATTTCATTAACCATGGCCTCCTTCCAGAGTTTTCCATCCTCTGAATCTACTGCCTCCCTGACAGTTCTGGGTTCATCATCAGTTATAGTTAAGGCAAAACCTGAACAGAAAGCATATGGACTATACCTTTCTGGCTGCCTTCTTTCCCGAACTGATCTTCTCAAAGCTGGAGTTTGTGGCTCTTCATCTTCTGAGTCTTCTTCTGTTGTAGAGTCTGATTCATCCTCCTTTAGCTCAAACTCTATCTTCTCAAGTTCCTTTGGTAGGACTTCATGTTTAACAACATCTTTCACTTCTCTAAACACCACATCTTGGCTGTACACAACCTTCCTTGTTTCTGGGTTCCAAAGCTTGTAACCCTTAAACCATCCTTATACCCAATAAAGATGCACCTTTCAGATTTATTATCCAACTTGGTCCTTTTCTCCTTTGGAACATGTACATATGCATCACATCCAAATACCCTTAGATGTGAAAGAGAGGGTTTCTTACCACTCCATACCTCATGTGGGGTCTTATCCTCCAACGCTGATGAAGGTGATCTGTTAACTAAGTAACATGCAGTCTCCACTGCCTCTGCCCAGAATTCTTGTCCTAACCCGGTACCACTGAGCATGCTTCTTACCTTTTCCATCAGTGTTCTATTCATTCTTTCTGCAACTCCATTTTGCTGAGGTGTGTATGGAGTAGTCTTCTGCCGTGCTATACCACACTTCTTACAGAACTCTTCAAATTCCTTCTTGCAGAACTCCCCACCATTATCTGTCCTCAGCGCCTTTATCTTCTTCTCTGTCTGGTTTTCCACCAGAGCCTTAAATTCTTTAAATTTGTCAAAGACTTCAGATTTCTTCCTCAAGAAATATATCTATGTATTCCTTGAGAAGTCATCTATGAATGAAACATAGTACACAGACTTTCCCAGTGATGGAACTGACACAGGTCCAAACACATCACTGTGCACAAGTTCTAATATCTTGTTCGCCTTCTTAGCACCAGAAGGAAAACTCACCCGATTCTGCTTCCCATATACACAATGTTCACAGAAATCGAAATCCAGAGAGAAATTAGACATACCTTCTACCATACCATTTCTATGCAGTATCCGAAGGCCCTTCTCTCCAATATGTCCAAGCCTTTGATGCCATAACATGGTCTTTTCTCCAGAGACAACTAGGCTTTCCGCTCCACTTTCAGGAACCACATAACTGTTACACCCATCAATAACAGTGCTACCTTGTAGCTTGTACAGAGTTCCAGTCTGAACTCCCCACATTACTACCAGTGCTCCCCGAACCATCTTGCAGGCATCTTTCTCGAACACTATTTTTACACCTGCATCATCCATCTTGCTTACAAAAATCATATTTCTGGCCAATGCAGGAATATGCAGAACACCAAGAAATGTTCTAATCCTTCCACCTTACAGCTTCAGCTTGACCTTTCCACGTCCGACGATTCTAGCCTTCCTATCATCCCCTAGGAAGACATCACCGTCATATTTCTCATACTTGTAGAACCACTCCCTATGGGGAGTGGGCGAGGGTGTTAGGTCTCCATGATTTGGTCGATTTGCAAGCCAAATGATGTTGTAACATCAAAATCAATCTTTGGAGCTCAAGGACTCATTTTCCCGGACTCGGAGAGTGGCTCTCTCTATATGTGTATGATTCCAGGTGTTTGCTTGTTGTGTTCGATTTTAGGCTAGTTAAGCAGTACTTTCTGCTCTTGGTTTTTAGGTTGTGAGGGATGAAATGGATCAAAGATATAAGATAGGTAAAAAGATGTCAGATCAACTGGGCTATGGAGTCGAATAGGTCAAGAAAGCTATCAATGGTGATACAAGGTTTTTGAAGGGCCGATTTGATACGAGGTAGAAAGGATCTTTGGGAAAAATGGAGTAAGATGGACATCAAGTTTGTGAACAACAAAGGATTTCAAGCATAACTAGTTTAATAGCTGACATAAACATGGTAGGGAAAACCATTAATCATGAGAAATGTAACTATAAGCTAATCAATACATAGAAATAAACATTCAAGCCATGCATAGAGATATATAACTCTCTAACTTTTGGAAATGGCTATAAGACTTTGGGGAAATACACTTAAGACAGAAAAACAACTCAAATCACTATGCCGGAACGCCTAAACACAGTACTTCAAGTTATTGGGCACTTTGAAAACAAGATTGCATAGTCTTAGGCAAAGGGAAAGATCAGAACAAGACCTCCTTGGTTCAACAAATGACAATCTAATCAGTCAAAGAGAAATTTCATGGATGGAGCTATGGCTAGCCATGAGTAAGCAGGGCATACCGTAAATCATACTTAGCATGCATAAAACCATGAATGAAACAAGCAACAATATCCTTAATTTATTAAAGAGCAATCAAGAATTCTTTAATGTGACTAAGAATGAAGAAAACATGGAAGCTATGAAGAAACAGGAAATTTGAGGTGCCTCCAAGGGCATGTCTCAAATTTGTTCTCTACTGTCCTATAGCAAGCAAGAGCATGGATTTATGAATGAAAACTAGGAAACAAAACAAAGAGAGAGACACTATACCATTCTACCAAGTCATGGAATCCAACAACAATCCTCTTTCATCATCCAAGAACATCCAAGAGACTATCCAAAAGCATGAGACAAGTATTTCTTCCAAAGCTTATATGACCATATGTTGCTTCTATCATCAATTTCAGCCTTGTTTACAATGAAAACCTTTGGAATATATAGGCCCAAGTGAGGAAAACCTCTTAGTTCAATTTGCAATCTCATTGGCCTATCCAAAATATCTAATCTTGTCCTTGAGGCTTTGCAAAGCCCAAGGCACAAAATATCTCATAAAATATCTAAAAAATGCTAAAAGAGGGAAATAAATTGACTTTTCATAATTTCTCATGTACAAAAATAGCTAAACGCACATGAGGAAAAAGCAGTTTTGAAAGGTTCAATTTTTACAAAAATACTCAAAAAATACATCAGCAAAAGGTCCCTTGACTTGCCGGCAGCTTTTGGAAGCCTTCCCGATGTCAAAATGAGGCTCATGATAGCTCGTTGGAAAGCTCTAAGTGTCTAATTTCTGAAAATTTATAGTTTTCTCCCAACTGACCACTAGAAGTACTCCAAAAATAGGCATGTATGTAAAAACCCAAAAAATAAGCCTTGCTGATAAACCGGGCAGAGTGTAGAAAAACCAAGTGTTTTTCGCCATTTTGGGGGAGAAAATGATCTTCAAATGTTCTGAAAATTGCTGAGTATGTGCTCCTGAAATTATGGCATCCAATGATACCATTTTCATCCTTTGATGATGCCCCAAACTGAAATGGCGATGCCCATGAGTTTTGGCCAAAAACTCAAAAATGACAAAAAACCAAAATATCTCGAATTTTCTCAATTTTGGTGAGCAAGTCCCTCAAGGATTTTTACAAAAATTTCTAGAAGCTCGGGCCAAATTCCAAGCCTAAAGGTGTCTTTCTCCTTTTTTCTCACCGGGCGCCCTCTTTGGGCAGTTTTGAGCTTTTCTTGGTTTTCTTCTTTGTTGTTTGGCATTCTAGCTTTGGTGAAGAAGTCATGGCCCCTTGCCTAGGAGAGGCAGATAGCACATGCTTTGGAGAATGTCCTTCATGATCCATGTTTTGTATTTTCTTGCCCTCATCATTGCTTTCTTGAGGGCTGCCTTGTTTGTCTTTGTCACTGCCTTCTTATGACTGTCATGCTCTTTCCCTTCACTGTTTTGTGCTTCATCACCCTTATGTCTATTGTTGTGTTGGCTGCCATAATGTTCCCTTTTAATGTGGAAAACTACCACCAAGCTCTGCAAAAGGACTTGAACATCGCACAGTCCTTGCTTTAACACTACAATTAAATTTATAAGCAATTTGGCATGAACCCCTGTATGCCCTGTAGTGAAAGTTTTCCAAAGAAATTCAAAATGCCCTTGCTGGGTAAATTTGATTACAAAAAGCAGATACAATGCCCAACAATCATTAATATCTAAATAGTACAAGACATGATGGATGTAACCACATGTCATTCTGTAAATACAAGTGTGGCATGGCCATAATGCGAACACTACCTGGAACTTGAATGAAATCATACTTGACAAATTAAATTCAAACTTCACAACAGAAGGCATTATTTTAACAAATCCTGCATGAACATGTACAAAAATGCTTCCTCGAAACTTACATCCTGTTCCACCATGGGAACTGCTTCAAAACCATACTAGCACATGTGCTACTTCATTGCAATTCAATATTCATTAGCAAGAAACTCCCTGGAGTAAACAATCCGGGGCATGCTGATCATACACGTCCAGTGAATGCATATCCATTGCATACATTCTATCAAGCCATAGGTTATTTGAATAACCAAATTTATAGGATGAAGCATCAACCATTTTTTCATGCCAATTAAATGCTCCATTCACAATTATTTACATCCCAGTTGGAATTTTTCTGTGAAGAGGATGGTCATCAAAAAGACTTGTTACCAAAGAGTGCTTAGAATGAGAACAATCCGATAAAGAAAGTGATGCTACTCTGTGCCACACTTCAACCAGATATCTCATGCCTCTACCTACTGTAGTTCCAGAGGAGTGCAATCCCTTTACAATGTTCAAAACCTCTTGGATGAGGTTCCTCTCTTTTAGTTTTACGGCTGCCAAAGGTCTTCCATCACATTTGATGCTCCTCTATCCATTTTGAATCTCAAACTCAGCTGATGTTTTAGCAGCCCTTTCAAGAATGGTGTCTAGCATTCCTGCAAATCGGGCAACATTCACACCATAACTCCTCGGGCATGTCCCCTGAGCCAGTCTATAAAGAAATTTCACCTCCTCCAAACCTCCAATTTGTGTGCCAACCTTAGTTGTCTCATAGCACAGAAGGATTTTAAAATTTGCACATTAATCATCCTTTCTTTCACTATGTCTCTCTTTTATTTTGACAAAGTCCTCATCTATCTCATCACTATCTCTCTGATTTTGGAGACTGTAAACCTTTACTTTTTCATAACACAAAAGACCTCCTTCAATTTTGACAAAGCCTCATCCTCTAATCATTGTTTCTCACTGTTGATTTAGCAAACAAGGGGTGCTTTGAAACCACTGTTTTATGTATTTCACATCTTCAATTTGAAATGATGAATGTTCATGTTTTAATCACTGCTTTCTTTGTGGTTAAAACAACAAAGGGACTGATTTAAAACACTGCTTCAAATGCTCCTTCAAACTGATCATGAAGCCCTTCACAAACTCTGTTTTTCTTCTAGAGGTTTGTGCAAATCCTTGACTATTTCATATCACAAAAAGACCTCTTTTTAAACTAACCAAACCCTCATCTCTTATTCATTGTTTCTCTATGTTTATTTGAAACAAAAAGGGACTTATTTAAAGTCATTGTTTCTTTGATCATGACAAACATGGTATGTTTAAAAAACAAGATATGTTTCTTCCTTTTACTGTCTCTAAAAAACCTTTCAAACTTTCAACAATCCTCTAAAAAAATAAATTTCTTCCTCCAATAAATCACTGTCTTGTCCTCCTTTATGCCAAACAACAAGTTTTGGTCAAATGAAAAACAAACAGTCAATTGATTACTGTGCTTGGGAAATGGAGTGAGAAGAATACCTTAAAAATGCTTAAGGGACCTTTTTGATTTGTTGAGCAGCTCTCAAAATATTTTTTGAAGGTTTTTAGGTGAGTTTGTCACCAGTGCTACAGCGCTGCTATGCGCCACTATGGCGTGCCGCGCATCAACAGGAAGCTTTTGTATTTTTCTTCCTGTGCGCGCGCGCAACTTTTCAAACGCGTCGTGCACTTTTCACTTTGCAGCCACTTTTGGATGCCTTCCTGGTGTCGTAATTGGGCCCGAGATGGCTCGTTAGAAAGCTATGGAAGTATGATTTCCAAATATACTTGATTTGTTTCATTTGGTGTCCATTTTGGTGTTCAAAAATTGACTGTCCCAACACTGGTCAAAAATGGTGAATGCTGGTGCAGAAAAACATAGTGTTAATTGCAGTCTACGTTTGGATGCCTTCCTGTTGTTGAAATTTTGCCCGAGATGGCTCGTTGGAAAGATATGGAAGTATAATTTCCAAATATACTTGATTTGTTTCATTTTGTATCCATTTGGTTGTTAAAAATCTGACTGTCCCAACACTGGTCAAAATGGTGAATCCTGGTGCATAAATTCTCCTGTGACATCTGTATTTTTTACATTTCTCACAAACTATGATACCTGTGTAGAAATGGAAGGAGGGTTTTCTTCTTGAACCTATTAGGGACAAAAACCTCTCTCACTTTTGTAAATTCCATCTTTTCTTGGTCAGAAAATCATTTTGAAACAAACTGCCCGGGCGCTCCTTAACCTCTTTCTTTTGCAACCTTTGTCATATTGAATGGAATGTTTTTTCAAAATCATATGGTCATTCATAATTTGTGTTGTAGGAAGATTTTTTCTTTTTAAAACTATGATCAAAACCTCTGTTTATAAATCAAGGAGATCATCACTTTTTGAAACCACTAATGTAACCCTTTGGAACCCTAATGCCATCTTGCTATGTGTCCACCAAGATTTTGTCCCCTTTTTTGAAGTGAAAAAGGTCTTAAAGAGACTGTGATTTTATTTAGTTTGTTTTCAATGGAAACTTACAAAGACACTATTTGCAGCCCTCCCAAAAGACCTTTCAAACTTATCATGGAGCTTTTCTTTTTATCTGCTGATGAGGATACTTTGATATGAAGATGAAACTTGTTTTGAGCATCCTGTTAACCATTTGTATGAGGTGATTTTCATGGTGAAAACCTTGGAGAGCTATCCCTTTTCTTCTCTGTAAATGAGGTTTAAAAAATAGTGAAACTTCACTCATTTTACCATTTTAACAGCAGTCTTTTTTGAAATCCCTGTCATACTGAAATAAATGCTCTTCATTCTTAAACAATGGTGGGCCCTATACTTATTTATGAAGGAGGCCTATGTTTGATGACTGTCACGTGTCTTCTAAAAATTTTGTCTTTCATTCGATGGGGACATTCTTTGACTGAAAGTGAAACACTTTTTTATCACACCTTTGGCCTTATGAATGAGTTGATTTGTTGTGTAAAGTTTTTTGAGGAGTTGGTCCTTTATTTCTTTGTGAAGGAGGTCTGCAACCTCAAAACTGGAATCCAAAATCAATTCTAGTTTGATTTCATCAGAGTCCATTCCAGTGCTAATTTTCTTATCAGGTTTTGATGTGACATCCCTACGACTTGCAATGGTGTATGAAAAAGTATAAACAATAGATTAACCTATTGATATGCAGATGCTTGCATGCAACACTTTTCATAACCTCTTAAGAATGCTGGCCAAAGTACTTTCCCATCTTGTGATGTAAAATAGATTGAAACATTTGTTTGAACCTAAATCTGTCAGCAAAATTTGTTGATCCTAGCAGCAGCCTTCTTCTTTATTTTTTCTTCAGTGCATAAAAGAGACATATCTTTTTGAAGTTGTTCCAAATGTGCAGTCTTTTCCAATAGAAAAATACTCAAGAACACTTTAAAACCTGCTGATGCATCCTTTGTTTTATCCTTTGGAAGGAGGTGGCCTACAATAGCGCTGAAATCATTTTAAAAACATGTTGGCCCTCTGATTTTTCATGAAGGAGGCCACATCATGCCTTCCTAACCATCTGCTCTTTTGAAGGAGGTCATCATAGTCATGATATTTCATCTATTTCAAAAACTGTGTCATCTTTCCTTGAAATATATATCTCTGCTTTTTGGACAACTTTTGACTTTTGAAATATGTACTCCTGCTCTCTTTTCATTTCAGCCTTTCCATCTACTTAATGATGGCAAATTCCTTCAACATGAGAGACTTATTTGGATTGTCTCTTTGATTTTGTCTAGAAACTGTTTGTCATTCAATTTCCCCCTTGCAGAGATGCAAACAATATGACTTTGAAACGTTAAAAGCTCCTTTAGTGTTCTATGGAGATTTTGCCCAATCTTAAGCATATTCCTTTAGATTGTGCACATGCTCATCTCTTTCTGTATTATATCTTTGTAGAATTTCTTCCGGACTGAGATAACAAGACCTCTTAGTGGCGCGACCTAGGGGTATATCAAGGCTTGCTTTTGCAGATTAAGTGCTAATTCAGGGCTGGTTGGTATTGAACAAAGGATTTTGGCTCAGGCTATTTTTGTCGAGGAAGGGATTTCTCTAAAGTGCCACTACCTAACTTAGGGGCAACTTTCATTGATTCTGATTGTGTTTGACAAGAAGATCAAGGATAGGAAAGGAGACACTTTTTCAAACATTGGACAGTGAGTTTCATGAGAACCAAGGGGAAAATGATAGTAGACCAGCAAGACCAAGACAACTATAGACAGGGATATTTTGCTGAAACAAGACATGACTTTAAAACTTAAGATTACTCTAATTATAGGCTAACAGGTAGGGCTAGGAAAGCAAAAATTTGTTTGGGGGTTTTCTAGATGACAAATTGACATATGGAGATCAGCTTCTAGAAAACTCAGCTAGGAATCTAGTCATCAACAACTAGTGAAAAATACTGATGGCTAACAAAAGGATGCACCCAATTCAATCAACCATGACTCATGATCTACATGTGTATTTGAAGAAGAATCCAAATACACATCCCCACCTTCATCCAAGGTGGTTTTTGCTTCTACAGAAGGAGCATCATCAGATCCCTTTCCTTTCTTAAGAACTTTAGATCTGCAATCCTTTTTGTAGTGCCCTTCCTTTCCACATTTCCAGCACACCTTTACAAACTTTCCAGGAGATTTAGATCTCCCACTCGAAACCTTATTCTTGTTTCTATTATGGGACCTTCCTCGTACAAATATGGCATCTCCATTCTGACCCTCCATATTTCTCCGTCTCATTTCCTCCGACAGCAAGGCCGATACAATGTCATCAAAATTCAAGGTAGTTATATTGCTACCTATTGTAATAACTAGACTGTCCCACGAATCTGGTAGAGAACACAACAAACTGATGCACTTATCTTCATCTGAGATTTTAATATCAATAAATGACAGCTCACTTATCATAGTATTGAAGGTGTTCATATGCTCTGTCACCGAATCTCCATCCTTCATCCTCAGGTTATACAGCTTTTTCCGCAAGAACAATTTATTCACCAAAGACTTAGATTGGTTCAAATTCCCTAGCTTGTCCCACAAGTTCTTTTCCGTAGCTTCCCCAAATACATTCAACAACACTGAATATGAGACACACAACCGTATTGTGCTCTTTGCCTTCCGATCTAGCTTCTTCCAACCTTCATCCGATATTGTCGTTGGTTTAGTACTTGGATCTACCATGATCCATTGATCTTTATCCACTAGCAAATCCTCCATCTTGAGCTTCCACAACTCAAAACTCTAACCATTAAATTTCTTGATCTCTATCTTCCTGCCGCTCGCCATCTTCTTTCACCGCAAGAATCGATCCTGCAGATCTCCCACTAAACAAGGTCTACCTCAGGCCTGAGAAAAAAACCCCTCAGCAGCAAAGGCATTCCCTTGAAGCCAATACTGCTCTGATACCAACTGTAGGTTTTAACCCTGTACATAAATTATCTACTAACGAATCTTAAAACATAAAATAAACAATAGCGAGAGCATAAAACATAAAATAGATAAACACAGAGATTTTCCCATGGATCCCAAATCGGGATGATCAGCTTGATTTTTCATTATATTCCTTTGTAATATTCCAACTTAGCCTGAGCTAAGAGGAATATGCATTTTTGTTCTACTTTCTGTTGCATGGATAAATGAATAAAGGAGGACATGTAAAACTCCTGAAAAGACTAAATAAATCAATGCCCATGTGAACAAGGATAAATCAGGGCCATGTAAATAAATCTCTGCAGGTGTGAAAGGGGTTTAAGCTGTGAGACTAGGTCAACCTTGACCAAATCTATAGCACTGTCTAGATTCAATGTATCTCATAAAGGGACAACGCAGTTCTAGAAGGAGGCCCCTAATGTGAAAGGAGCTAACTCATCAAGGTGGTTTAGGGTTTGCAAAGGATTTCATCTTATAAAAGGAAGAGGAAGGCAGCAAGAGAAGGTTGTTGATTGATTATATTTCTGAGTATCTTGTCTGATTAGAAAAATACCATTCTCTGTTGTTTAGTGGAGAATTGTGCTGCTTAGCACTTGGAGTTCCTATGCAGGGATTTCACCTCTTCCCTTGAGGATTCTTGGAGGAGTATTTGTTGATTTGATCCACTATTGGGCTTTGGGCCAAACTCTACTTTCAATTACAGTGCAGATCCAGTGAGGGTTTGCTTGCTTTTCTAAGCTGCAGCAAATGGGACTCTAGATCTGCAGAGATCTAGCTTGTTTTGGAGCCTCTTCTCATAGAGTGTCTTTTAACCTCATGGAAGAGTGCCTCTACTGTTTGAGTTCCATATTTGTATCTTGGCAACAGGCCACCATTGTTATTCAAGCTACAGTGCAGTTTTCATTGAGGAACTGTGTTATTTTTATTTGAGGTTCTGCAGGGTGTTTTGATCCCAATTTTGATGAGAGATCTCTGGTGCTCGGCTTTTCCTTTCACTTTGGTGATCCATGGATTAGCTTGCTGATCCATGTTCTATTTAGATCTGATCTATTGTAATGAAAATTCATCTTCAGAAATTTATGTAGTATTTTACAGATCTACAACTTAAAACTCATATCTACTCTAGTTTATGCATGATTTGGTCAAAACCCCAAGGGGATCTTGTAAATAAGACTATCTAGTTTCCAGATCTGAAATGGATCTGATGTTTTGTCCACAAATCTGTACTAGATCTGAGTTTTAATATTCAGCTACTGTAGCTCCTTAAAATAGTGTTGTTGAGCCATTTTTGCAGTTATATATGTGTTGTAGCCTTCTTTTCTAGAGATTTCTTGCTCTATTGTCTCCTTTATTCTACTATATATTGAAAGAGCCTCATTATAATTCTAATTTTCTATTGTATACTCATAAGTTAATCATATTTGATGGCCTCCTACTCATACTATCCAAGACTACATTATTTCTAAAGCATTTTTTTGTGCATAGTTGTTGCCCCTCTTGTAGGGTGTTCTTCATCTAGACTAGGTGGTGGGAGATCTTTTTACCACACCTAGTTCAATTTGTTTTTTCTCCCCTTTTGGATCTAGACTCCATATTTTCTGATCTAAGGGATCCAATGGTTGTAAACGAATTTCTGTGCATCAATCTCCCAGGAGTGTGTTATTTCAGCAGGCTTTCTGTGTTGTTCCAGATTTGGAATATTACAGTGGTATCAGAGCTCCTTTCTTGGCATAGCCTGTGCTTTCCTTGGAGCACCACAACCATGTTGCATTCAGGGGAAGATGAAACTCTTACTAAGAGGGAGAAGAGATATCAGAATAGAAGTCACAATAATTTTCATTACACTACTGATGATCAAGACAAGGGTAAAGCTCCTGAGACTGCAAGTGATAAAGAAGGAGAAGAGTTTGCAAGAACTTTGTTGGTGGCCATGCAATATCTTGCCAAAGAGATCAAGGAGATGAGGATGGACAGAATTAGGGAATATCCCGGGAGATTTCATCCGGGAGAGAGCTCTGATATGTCCTATCACTAGATTGGTCAACCAGTGAACCTGCCACAAGCCCCACAAGCTTCACAATTCTCCATTATGCCTAATTTCTTGGTTGTGGAGAATGAAGGACCACAAGAGAAAGCCCCCTTGAGGATTACTTTATGGAATATTAATCTGAGAATCAGAGATTCAGAGACCACTTGAGTTTCCAAGAGTTCTGTCACCTCAAGGATAGAAGGAGACCAAGGCAGTAGTATAGACATGGTGGGTTCTTTCATAACCAAGATAGACACCACTCTATGGGCAGATTATTTTTTCCCAAGTTTGATGGATCATCCTCCATTTCTGCCAAGGCATGGGTAGAAAAGCTGGATATTTACTTTCAGTTGAACAAAGTCCCTAAGATTGAAGCCATCAATATTGCAGCGTTGCACTTTGAAGGTGAGGCACACAATTGGTGGTTCCATGGGTTGTCTACATTGGGGCATATCAATGTGAATACCTATTCTGATTTTACTAGAATACTGGTGGAGAGGTTTGACAGGAAGGATCCTGAAGCACCCTTCATAATCCTTGCAAAGCTGAAGCAATCGGGGGATGCAGAAACTTATATCTTTGAATTTCTGAGATTATCAGTCATGGTTCCTAATCTATCTGTAGCAAGGAGGGTTTACATGTTCATCGATGGCCTGGAGGAACCTTTTCATGGGTTGGTTAAATATAACAAGCCCAACACTTTTCATGATGCCATTGAGAGGGCTATAAACCTCCAAGATGCCTTGCCAAAAGCAAAGGAAACTTTCCACAGCAAGGCCCCTCACTTTTCCAAGGGGAAGGAAGGAAAATTTGTTCCTTCCAAGGAGATCTCTTTAAAGTAGCCTCTTGATATTGAACTTGGGAGGGAGTTGAGAAATAAGAGATTGTGTTTTACCTGCCAATATTCATGGGCATCGGGACATAGATGTGCTGCTGGGAAAGCACACTAGATAGAAGTCTTCTCAGATTTTGAGGAGGAAGATGGAGATGATGAACCTAGGAGGGGTCACAGCACTGATAATGATGATGAAGAGTTAACACCATCTGGAGATGGGGATGGAGCCTCTGCTCCCACAAGTGGGACTCTTGCATATTTGAGAGGAGTGCCTAAGTACTCGACCCTAAGAGTGCAAGGTTCAGTCATGAATCAGAGGGTATATGTGTTGATTGACAGTGGGGCAACCCACAATTTTATTGATTCTCATCTTGTGCAAAGGAGAGAAATCCCCACTGATAATTTTGAGGGATTTTTTGTTTTGGTCCCAGGAGATAGAACCATGCAATTCATGCAATATGTTCCCTCACTCTCACTTACTATGGGATCCTACACTCTGGTGGATCATTTTTTTGTAGTTGACATACCAGACACCAATATTATTCTGCGTGTCCAATGGTTGATTACTTTGGGGAAGGTGACCACTGATTGGAAAACTTCGCAGATGGAGTGGGTGGACTTGAAGAGTGGGAAACCACAAATGATTCAAGGCATGAACACTTATCCTTCACCAAGTACTTCCACACAAACAACAGAGATGGATTTACGTAGTGGAAGAAGAGATCTTACAATCCATTCTCTTATGTTCATGAGGATGCTGCAAGGGACATTCCTATCTAGTGGCAAGCCACCTGGAGTGCCACCAGATTCATATCTTGTGGGGGAGGCCTCACAAATTACTACTCCAAGTCTAGATCTGGAAAGGATTGAAGAAATGAGAGGCCAAGTTACAGCGCTGGAGGGCTTGGGGCAGTTCAAGGATGAGGGGGATCTTCTTCCTGCATCACTATCACCCTCTCTCTTTTCTAAATTTGTGCTGTGGGAGGAGAAGAATGGGAGGATCATCCTTCCAACACACAAATTTGGCATGAGAAATGTCAGAAAGGAGATCAGCAACATGACAAGCATTCCCATGGATGTATCAGCATCATTGTCATTGTTGAGAAGTGTGGATCTGTATTGGAAATCTCAACTACATTTAGAGTATTCCAAAGATCTCCACACAAGTATGATACTAGATGACATGCAGAAAGAAGAGGGCTACTTAGTCCAAGGGGGAGTCATCTATTATCATGGTAAGGTCTTCTTCGCTAGAGCTTCCAAGCTGAAGCAGAAGATATTACAAGGGGCACATGAAGAGTTCTTCCTCAGCCATATGCATTCAATAAAGATCTATACCCTGATCATGAGGAGCTTTTTTGGGAAGTCATGAGAGAGGAATTACATCAACACTTTCAAGAGTGCATTATCCATGGAGGATTGGGGCAGCCAATGGACTCTTTGCAAGATTCATCTCAACCAATTCTCCCTTTGTTTGAGAGGAGGGAAATTCTCATGCACAACTCCATGTGTATGAAGGACTATGATGGTAAAGGATCTGATCATGCCAAGCAAGTTGTATTTCTGATTTATCACATTCCTTTGCCATGTTTTTGCAAGTTATGACTCCTAAAGGGAGTGAGAGATCATATGGATCTCATGATTGTTGGAGGGCCAATAGAGATGTTGAACTTGGCCACTCCCTTATTGTGCAAAGGGAGATTCCTTCTCCTGATGGGTGATTTCCAAAGGCACCAAACTTATCTAACATCTTCAGCCATGTTAAGGTAACTCATTCAGAAAATGTGTGGTGGGAATGCCACTTACCACACCTTGATCTAATGCAGGCAAGCGATGTACTGCGCTGGCATTACATGTGGGATTTTGACCCACCTCCTCAAGCTCAGATTTCTGTTTGCATATATGTAGTCCTGCTTCCATACTTGGATGTTATAGTTGTATTTTTTATTGGATTGTATGGAGAGAGGATGGGCAGCTTGTATGTACCACATGGTTTGGAACTTCTACCTGTACCTCATAATACATGTTTTAGATGGAGAATTCCTCCAGCCATGTTTATTTCTGTTGAGTTTTTCACTCCTCGTGGGATGGATTATGCACAACTTATGTTGACCTTGGAGGAACAATTCATGATGTATTGGCTTAATGAGCACTTGGCTTTTGATGACGATTGGATCATTGATGATGTCATCAATGAAGGAGGGGAAGTACTACAGCTCTCACCCTATCAGTTGCTTGAGGACAAGCAACATTTTGGAGGGGAGGACTGTATTATTCCAACTTAGCGTGAGCTAAGAGGAATATGCATTTTTGTTTTACTTTCTGTTGCATGAATAAATGAATAAAGGAGGACATGTAGAACTCCTAAAAAGACTAAATAAATCAATGCCCATGTGAACAAGGATAAATTAGGACCATGTAAATAAATCTCTGTAGGTGTGAAAGGTGTTTAAGCTGCGAGACTAGGTCAACCTTGACCAAATCTACAGCGCTGTCTAGATTCAATGTATCTTATAAAGGGAAAACACAGTTTTAGAAGGAGGCCCCTAATGTGAAAGGAGCTAACTCATCAAGGTGGTTTAGGGTTTACAAAGGTTTTCATCTTATAAAAGGAAGGGGAAGGCAACAAGAGAATGTTTTTGATTGATTATATTTCTGAGTATCTTATCTGATTAGACAAATACTATTCTATGTTGTTTAGTGGAGAATTGTGTTGCTTAGCACTTGGAGTTCCTATGCAGGGATTTCACCTCTTCCCTTGAGGATTCTTGGAGGAGTATTTTCTGATTTGATCCACTATCAGGCTTTGGGCCAAGATCTACTTTCAATTGTAGCGCAGATCCAGTGACGGTTTGCTTTCTTTTATAAGCTGCAGCAAGTGGATTCTAGATTTGTAGATATCTAGCTTTTTTTGAAGCCTCTTCTCATGGAGTGTGTCTTTTAACCTCCTAGAAGAGTGCCTCTACTGTTTGAGATCTAGATTTGTATCTTGGCAATAGGTCACCATTGTTATTCAAGCTACAACACAGTTTTCATTTAGGAACTGCGTTATTTTCATTTGAGGTTCTGTAGGGTGTTTTGATCCCAATTTTGATGAGAGATCTCTGGTGCTCGACTTTGCCTTTCACTTTGGTGATCCATGGATTATCTTGCTAATCCATGTTCTATTTAGATCTGATCTATTGTAATGAAAATTCATCTTCAGAAATTTCTGCAATATTTTACAGATCTGCAACTTAAACTCAGATCTACTTTAGTTTATGCATGATTTGGTCAAAACCCCAAAGGGATCTTGTAAATAAGACTATCTAGTTTCCAGATATGAAATGGATCTGATGTTTTTTCCATAGATCTATCCTAGATCTGAGTTGTAATATTCAGCTGCTACAGCTCCTTAAAATAATGTTGTTGAGCCATTTCTACAGTTATATATGTGTTGTAGCCTTCTTTTCTGGAGATTTCTTGCTCTATTGTCTCCTTTATTCTTCTGTATATTGAAAGAGCCTCATTATAGTTCTGATTTGCTGATGTATACTCATAATTTAATCATATTTGATGGCCTCCTGATCATACTGTCCAAGACTGCGTTATTTCTAAAGTAGTTTTTTGTGCATAGCTGCAGCCCCTCTTGTAGGGTGTTTTTCAACTAGACTAGGTGGTGGGAGATCTGTTTACCACACCTAGTTTGATTTTTTTTTGCTCCCATTTTGGATCTAGACTCCAGATCTGCTGATATAAGGGATCCAAGGGTTGTAAACTCGATTCTGTGCATAAATCTCCCAGGAGTGCGTTATTTCAGTAGGCTTGTTGTGTTGTTCCAGATTTGGAATATTACATCCTATTAGTGTTACAACACATATATATATACATGCCGAAGAATACATAAACCCCAATCCATTAACCCTGGATTAGAACATAACCTTAGTTCCCTTGACCAGATCTACAAAATACCAGGGGCCGAAAATCATCATGCCCCAAATCCATGTGCAAACCCATGCACAAAACCATGGGTAGGTCTGCCCACCGAAAAATAAGGACCAAAAACAATTTCCGGGCCGCTGCCCCGAACCTTGACAGGGGGGGCTACCGCCCCCCCCATGAACCCCCCGCACGTGATTAGTTATGGAAAGAATATAACACAAACCCAACAAGGGGAAAACATTTGGGTAAACAGGTTGAGCAACAACTGACCCTACCATCAATTGATGTAGTTGGGAAAATGCATAAGGTGTCCTTTGACCATGATACAAGTTTCTAGAAGGGGATAAGTGTTGGAGGAACTGGTCCCCCCCTAGGGGTAGCCATAACTCATGTGAGGAGGAGCATATGGATGTGAAAGAGATCCAATGATACCATCGGTGCCATGAAATGCCTCTGGTGAATTGGCACCACCAGGTCTAGGAAGATCGGGTAAAACAGTATAAACATAACCAGACTGTGCATATATCAAGTCATAATTTAATGCGGCTTAGAGAGATTCCTATTCGGACTAAGGAAAATGAGATGCGACATCTTTATTGATGGGGGCTAAGAGCGTTCTAAGAATCTAATCCATATAGACACGGTCGTTGAATTTAGGAGCTCTACACAAGCTCCTTCTTCTACGCCATTCTTGGACATGGTCAGAAAGGTGAGTGGCAAAATATTGACAGAATGTTGTCAACAAATCGGTATCATTATCATAACGAAGGGGTAACTGGAATTATGATAGAAAAACTTTAGCAAGAGTCACAAAAGTGGTATGAGATGCAATAGGCTGATCGACGTACCACTTTGCAGCTTCTCCAGTGAGCGTACATTCAAAAAACCGATGAAGAATGGAGTCATCGATGATGGAATTAGACAAATGCCACATATGAAAGGAGCGGACTTCATTAGTGGGGTCCTCTCTAGTGTTTCCTTCAAACTTAGGAATGTCAGAAGGAAGCTTGGTTGGTATATCTAGCCAACCTACATCGCAGAGTACAGGGTCATTGATTAATAGGCTAAAATCAGGAAGTCTTAAACCTGCCATAAAAGGTAGCAAGGGAGTAGTCGGGACGGTTCCAGTAGTGGTTCCGTTAGTAGTGCCTCGACAACCCAAAATAGTGCTCTCGACAAACCTTGATAGTTTTAGCAAAAACTCAGAAAAAGATTCCAGATCGCAGTTACTAACCAGTGAACAGGTGAGCTCACACTTTTTGACTAGATAAGTGCGATTTCAGGGGAAACCACATTATTTAGGCTGAAAACTACGATTTCTCCTCCTTGGTTCTCAGGCAGCGGGTTGCGGAAAATTTACCGTCTCTGGCACAACTGATACATGTTACCTGCAGAAAACACCAGAAAACATTTGGAATTTATAATTTTGACTAAATTAGGGAAAAAATATATTAAAAAAAACATCATGATACTAAAAACAACTGACGGAACACCCTTGTTTTTTAAGTTTCTAGTCACCCAGGAATCTGAATCACAACAGTGGAGTCACCATTTTTTAGTGTAAAATATTATCGCAAGTGTACGAAAAAAATCCTACTTTAGCTATGCTTTATGAATAACCCTAACAACAGAAATGGCTGCTTAACCCTTTAGATCTGTAATAGACAGTTAGAACAAATCCTGCAAAAACCCATATCTATGTAGTAAAAGTAGCTAAATAGTAAAATTAAATAGTAATTGATGCAAATTTAACTCCAAGTATCTAGTAGATAAGACAATATTAAATGAATGATTTTATATTATGTAACACCTGGTGAAGAAATGATTTTATATTATGTAACACCTAGTGAAGGAAACAAGTAAATGTTACCAGTCCCCCTCAATGGGATGGGTTCTTGATTGTATTCAATGCTTTAGCTTCAAAATTTTCTCTCTCTCAATGGTGTAGAAAATCCAAAGCATGTGTTGAAATCAGTGTCTTGAAGTCCAAAAATAAATTGCAACACACACACTAGTGTGGGACCAATAGGTCTTAGTGATACATTAGTGTGAAGGCCAAATTAATTAATTAATTTGGCGTAGTGTCTAATTTAATTTTCCCTTAATTAAATTGGACAATAAAATGTAATCTTATCACATGATCACTTGTAATAGTTAACTCGGTGTGATAAACTCATTTAGCTCATGTATTTCGAGTTGAGGGTGGTTGGTGAGGCATTCAAAGTAATTATATTATTTATGGATTTCGAATTGCAGTTGGTGCATTAGTTTAATGCATGAGTAATCAGTTAACTCAGTTAGGTGAGTTAGAGTCAGTTAAACTAATTGTAACTGTTTGTTGCACTAGTGAGAGATCAAGTGAATTAAATATTATTTAATTTACAATCAGTGATCTACCATGAAACTGATGATTTACGATTAATAGCTTATTTCATGTCAGTTCCAGTGGAAACCCAGTTTAGACAAAGGTTAAATGGATGTTAACTATCAGTTGTGTGATTATTAGGTTGACCACATGAAACCAGACACCCATTGGATAGCCCATGATCCTTGTGCAGTTTAGAAAGGCAAAAATTCTTAAATAATAGGGATTGCATTCATTGGGAATTGCACAAACAAGGCAAGTTGTTTAGAGGCTAATAATTGGCTAATTGTTGGTCAATTTTTTCCAGGACAATGTGAGACAGTTGTGAGAGTGTAGGAGAATCTTGTTAGAAGAGTGCATTGTAATTGTTTCATGATTCCATGGTGAGTATACAATACAAGATAGAGGGGTTTTGAGTAGTAAGTTTTCCCTAGAAAATTATCTGTGTTGTGGTTTGATTTGATTCTTTCTTTGCTTAATGTGATTGGCGATTGTGTTTAATTTTTGTAATTGATTTGTAGAAGGATTCAGTATCTAGATTTAGTACATTGTTATATTAGATTGAATCCATTGATATACATATGTTTGTATAATTTCTACATGGTATTAGAGCACAGGAAATCACTATAGTGGAGGAGAAGTTGAGTTTGTGACCAAATAGAATTCAAATTTGCAAAAGGTATTCATGGTGCGACAGATGATTCAAGATCGAAATGGCTTTCAAAGGATTGAGATTGGAGTATGCACTTGAGGGAAAATCTAACTATATTGCATGGAAATATAGGATGGAGGCAATATTGGAGGACAATGGGTTGAAAGAATTCATTGACAATGATGTTCCCAAACCCGTTGTAGTAGATGTTGCAAATATTGATGCTTGGAAAAAGAAGGTTGAAAAGACGAGGAGGATATTATTGGAGGGAGTATAAGACCACATTGTCTCAATTCTCCATGGAAAAGAGACACCATATGCAATGTGAAAATATTTGACAGATCTATTTCATAGCAGTAGTGATCATAGAAAATTGGCACTAAATGATAAACTTAGGAAAATTAAAATGGAGAAAGGTGACACCATGCCAAAAGATTTAACAAATTTTGTCCAATGTCATGATGATCTTGGGAGCATCGGAATCACTATTGCCAATGATGACTTGGTGAGTCTATATCTTCTAGGATTTCCCAAGAGTTGGCATAGTTATCATGATTCTATTGATGGAAGGGAAAAACTGCCAGATTGGGAACGACTTTGGTCAGATTTGGTGCAAGAAGAATTCAGGCGGAATACCAAGGATAGATATTCATATAAGAATGATGCCAAGGCGAAGAAGGGGAAAGGAAAGAAATTCCATTCCAAATCTCATTCCGACAAAGATGGCAAGAAGCGTAACATGTCCAAAGTGAAGTGTTTTCACTGTCACAAGCATGGACATTATGCCGCTAATTGTCCACAAAAGAAGAAGAACAAGAAGGCTTCAGGATTTGCAGCTAGTGAGGCTTTGGCCTTGCAATTTGAGCTTGACTTCTCGCTCATTGCATGCATGGTGTCAAGTGCAATGGGATCGGTGTGGTACTTGTATAATGGTGCATCCTTTCACATGACGAGAGTCAAAGAGCTTTTCAGTAGCTTGGAGGAGAAAGACCTCCATATTCATATCGAAATGGGTGATGACGCGCAGTATAGTGCTACCGGGATTGGTACATTTACCTTCCAGAGGCAGTTAGGTAAACCATTTCAATTAAAAGATGTAATGCATGTACCAGGCTTGAAGAAAAATTTGGTCTCAATGGAAATGTTGGAGGATAGAGGCTATGATGTTTTTTTCAATGAGGGAAAAGCTTTCATTCGACACAAAGCAAGAGGAGTAGCCAAGAAGATTGGGATTACTGTGATGAATCTCTATAAACTTGATGTAGATGGCTATGCAACATTGATGGGTAAGGCAGACAATGTGGTGAGCCAGGATGAGGGTCAGTTATGGCACAGTAGATTGGGCCATATACACCACAGAGCCTTGAAGGTCATGCAACAGATTTCTACGGGTCTTCCGAAGGCTACTCTTGCACAGTCAGACACATGCAAGGGATGTACTATGGGGAAGTATGCAAAGGCCACTTTTCACGATAAGGAGAAATGAGCCTCAGAGATCCTTGAGAGAGTTCCCTCAAACATGTGTGGACCATTCTCTACTGCTTCGAAAGAAAAGCATAAGTACTATCTGATATTTGTTCATGACTTTTCTAAAAAGTGTTGGATCTACTTCATGCAAAAGAAAGATCAGACATTCTCAAAATTTCTTGAGTTCAAAGCACTTGGCGGAGAAATACATGGGGAAGCATGTGAAGGCTCTTAGGAGTGACAATGGTGGTGAGTACAACTCTAATGAATTCAAGAAATTTTGCAACAAAGAATGAATTCAAAGAGAGTTGATTTCTTCTCATAACCCATAGTAGAATGGGATCACAAAAAGAAAGAACTGAACAATTTTGGGTGCAACATGAGTGATGTTGCATGATTAGGGCCTACTGTTGCATCTATGGGCGGAGGCAAGCAACAAAAAGCTCTTTGTGCAAAATCGTTGTCCCCATCGAATACTTGGCATGAGTACACTAGAAGAGGATTTTATTGGTAAGAAACCTAATGTTTCATATTTTAAGATTTTTGGCTCATCTGTTTATGTGCATGTGAGCAAAGACGTTAGGAAGAAGCTGGAGCCAACAATTGAGACTGGCATATTCGTGGGTTACACTGAAACTCCCCACAACTATTAGGTGTATTTTCCAAACAACATAATGATTGTTGTGAGATGAGATATAAAATTTGATGAGGAGAAAGCCATGCGATTGTCCCTTGAGAGGGAGCTGGATTTGCATGCAGAGGAGGAACTCTTGGTTCCAAAGAATGATCCTTGAGATGTGGAGCATCCACATGCGGAGAATCATGGAGTGGCAGAAAACACTCATGTAGAGTCATCCACCATAAATAGTAGAAGGCGCACCATGGAAGCCGATAGATTGAGACCTGATGCAATAGAGAATGTAGGATCTCCTACTTCACTGCATAGACAGAGACAGTCTCCAAACAAGTTTACTGGATACATGGCTCTTATGAGCAAGTGTATTATGATAGAACCATCTTCCTTTGAGGAATCAATTCAACAACCAATTTGGCTTGATGCTATGGTAGAGGAGTATGACTCCATCGTCAAGAACAGTGCATGGGAGGTTGTCCCATATCAGTCGGAAAATCAATAGTTGAGGGGATTGACTATGAGGAGACTTTCGCACGAGGTACTCTTCCATTATATCTATCCTTGCACTCTCAGCATAGATGGGTTGGCACATTCATCAGATGGATGTGAAAAATGTGTTTCTCAATGGATTTATTAAGGAAGAAGTGTACATAGAGCAGCCAGAAGGTTTCGGATCTTTGACAGTGAGTCGCATGTGTGCCGAATCAAGAGAGCACTGCATGGGATGAAGCAAGCACCTCGTGCTTGGTACACTCGGATTGAAAACTATTTCACCGGGTTGGGCTTCACCAAAAGTGAAGCAGATGAAAACCTGTACCAGATTGTGGTTGATGGTAAGCTCTTGATTATCGTACTTTATGTTGATGATCTAATTTTGACAGGTGATGAGCAGTTGATAACTTCATGGAAGGATGATCTTGCAAGGGAGTTCGAAATGAAGGACATGGGACTCTTGTACTATTTCCTTGGTTTGGAAATATGGCAGCGGGATGGTGAACATTTTGTTTCTTAAGGCAAGTATGCCAAAGAGATATTAGGTAAGTTTCACATGGAGAGTTGTAAACCCATGGACACTCCTCTTCTAGGAATTTGGAGGAAAGAGGATGCTACTTCAGGAGAAGTAGTGGATGCTACTCTCTACAGGCAGCTAGTGGGTACACTTATGTACTTAGTGAACACCAAAACAAACATTTTCTACGCAGTTAACCCACTGAGTCAAGCTATGGTTAAGCCGACCAAGCTCTTTTGGAAGGTGGGGAAGCACGTCTTGAGATATCTCAGGGGCACTACATAGTATGGATTATGGTACAAACGGATAGAGGGAGTGAAGCTTCAAGGCTTCACGGATGCAGATTGGGCAGGAAATCCATCAGACAGAAAGAGCACATGAAGAGGGATCTTCAACATAGGATTGACAATAGTTTCTTGGTACAACAGGAAGAAACGATATGTGGCACTTAATTTAGCTAAGGCAGAGTACATGGCAGCAAGTCAAGCTGCATGTGAGGCCATCCGGATGAGAAAGAGCCTGGTTAGTTTGTTGGGTTCTTAGATGGATCCGACTGTGATACATTGTGATAACTAGAGTTGCATTAAACTCTCGGTTAATCCAGTATTCCATGATAGGTCCAAGCACATAGACATTCGATACCACCATCTCAGCGATTGTGTTCAGAGGCGCATTATGTTACTTCAGTACGTTCCCATGAAAGATCGGGATGTAGATATTCTGACGAAGGCACTCGCCAGGAGCAAATTCGAATACTAAAGAGGTAGGATCGAGGTGGCAGATAATCCCTTTCTTGTTGAGAGGGAGTGTTGAAGTCCAACAATAAATTGTGGAACACACACTAGTGTGGGACTAATAGGTCTTAACAATACATTAGTGTGAAGGCCAAATTAATTAATTAATTTGGTGCAGTGTCTAATTTGATTTTCCGTTAATTAAATTGGACAATAAAATGTAATCTTATCTCATGATCACTTGTAACAGTTAACTGTGTGTGATAAACTTAGTTAGCTCATGTATTTCGAGTTGAGGGTGGTTGGTGAGGCATGCAGATTAATTCTATTAGTTATGGAGTTCAAATTGCAGTTGGTGCATTAATTTAATGCATGAGTAATCAGTTAACTCAGTTAGGTAAGTTAGAGTCAGTTAAAATAGTTGTAATTGTGTGTTGCACTAGTGAGAGATCAAGTGAATTAAATATTATTTAATTCAAAATCTGTGATCTGCCATGCAACTGATGATTTACTATTAATAGCTGCATGCATGTTAGTTCCAGTGGAGACCCAGTTGAGACAAAGGTTAAAGGGATGTTAACTATCAGTTGTGTGATTAGTAGGTTGACCGCATGCAACCAAACTCCCATTGGATTGCCCATGATCCTTGCGCAGTTTAGGAAGACCAAAATTCCTAAAGAATAGGGATTGCATTCATCAAGAATTGCGCAAGAAAGGAAGATTGTTTAGAGGCTGAGAATTGGCTAAGTGTTGGTTAGTTTTTTCGAGGATAGTGTGAGACAGTTGTGAGAGTGTAAGAGAATATTGTGAGAAGAGTGCATTGTAATTGTTTCATGATTCCATGGTGAATATATAATAGAAGATAGAGAGGATCTGAGCAGGAAGCTTTCCCCAGGAAATTATCTGTGTTGTGGTTTGATTTGATTCTTTCTTTGCTTAATGTGATTGGCGATTGTGTTTAATTTCTGTAATTGATTTGTAGAAGGATTCAATATCTAGCTTTAATACATTTTTAGATCGGACTGAATCCATTGATATACATATGTTTGTATAATTTCTACAAAGTGAGAGCTCAAATGAAAAAAGAAAATAACAACGACAATGAGAATGATCAAAATGAGGAATGAATGGAAAAAACCTCCTATTTATAACAAAATATTGAGTTATCCTCAATAATTGAGAATACTAAAATATCATTAACCAAGATCTAGATCTAACTATTTGAAATATTTCATTATATTTTGTTAGAGGGAAAATGTATTTAAATTGGTTAAATACTTTTATTTAGAAATAATAAACAAATAAATTATTTATTTATCATCTCAAGAATGTGGTTAAAGAATAATAAACAAATAAAGATTTGTTTAATTATTTTTAGGTAATTTAGTCAAGTTTAACAAGGAATAATAACTAAATAATGATTTAATTAATTATTCCCAGATAAAAATAAGAAAAATAATGATTTATCTAATTATTTCTCATAATTGAGTTAAATATGACCAGGAATATTATTTAAACAATGGTTTAATTAATTATTCCTCATGGGGTTTCTTGTTTTAACTAGAAATAACTTAATAAAATATGGTTTATTAAATATTTCTTATAGTAAAAGCAATTTTACTATGGTAAAATTGGTCCTGCATGGTGTACTTCGATCCATCTAATTAGAAATGGTTAGATGACCAATTTTTTGTGATAACAACATGGATTTACTGCTATACTTCTTTCTTATGCTTTCCTGAACTGCACATATGCAATTATCTACTTTTACAGTTTATGCCATATTCATCAATTACTACTACCACACATTGTGCCTTTATCAGTCTTATCAACTAATCAACCCAATTCAACATATATAAATAGCATGAAATACTTCGCTATGCATAAACAATCATGCAATACTTCACAATACATAAAATAACTTTAAAGATAAATAATATACAAATTGCGGAAATAACACAGAGATACTTCAGAACATTCCTTCCCTTTATTAATGATGTGTCTATTCAGTACAATCCTTCTTCAACCCGCGCACACAACTACGGGTGGTATCCACACACAACTGCAGACCAAGGCCTTCGCGCACACAACTGCAAAGCCTTCTCCTAAGACCCAAAACACACTGAAACACAAATAATTCACTGTTTGTGCTCATACAATGGTGGAACTATATCTTCTTCGACTCAACATGACTTAGCTTTATATAGCTTTTACATCTTATAATACTGCAGTCTACATACCATGCGCAGACTCAAAACTAGCAAAATAAACCCGATCCCTTTACAAAAAGAGGCGCTTTGACCCGCCCCAAAGCCCCTAAAAATCCTAAACTCCACGCAAAGCTTTTAAACTCCGCGTGGTTGACTTATTTCTACTAGATCACACACTCCACTTCCTCAAAATGTGGAGTCTTTAACTCAAAACTGGACCAAATTAAGCTCTTTTAACCATAAAACTTAACAATACTCCTCCTTTATTGCTCAATAACAAATTTTACATATTCGATATTGAAAATTTTAGATAAAAGAAATTTCTCAAATAAAAAAATAACAAATTTGAAAAATTAATGCAAATAAGCCTAGAGCCACAAATTCAGTTGCAAAGATGGCCAAATAATTACATAGATAATCATCCTACATTGTCATCACCATTTCGTTTATCATACTTTAGTTATGTTATGATTTTTGTGTGTTCATGATCATTATATCAGCACAAGGTAAGAAAATAAAATGCAACATGTATTCCTCAATAGTGTTTGTGGTGATACTTTTTTCAGTATAAACTATTTGGTAAAGATTGTTTCATATATTATGCAAAAATTACTAATTTTTATTATACATTTTAAAATTCTTTAATTTAAAAAAAAATGAGTTAATTGTAACACATGTATTTTTCCATGTCTTATCCAAAATCCTCATTTCCATGATTCTATTTCCAATTTAGTAACAACTTATACAATATCTAATTTGATCAGAACTTGAAGAAAGGCCGTAGATAAATTTGAATCACAACTTGGACAAGCATGTACATAGATTTGAATGCCTCCATAGCATTTTAGTAATTTGAATGTTTGAGTTAGGTATTTGAGTAGATATCCAGATATGGTGCCTTCAACTCATGGAGCAATATTATACACAAAACTATAAACAAATTAAATCACAGCACAAAAAAAGTCTACTTGTAACCAGCTTGACATGAATGCTTATGCTTAGTGGAAGCCAAGTCAATATATTTTCATTTGATATGGACTTCCCTGATCAAGGAGTGGTTTTGATAAAATTACCACAAGAATACTAGCACATGAATGATTTAATGGCCCTTCTTCTGACTTATTACTTTATTTTTGGCAAATCTATCTTCAATAAATGTTTGTTAGTTAGTTACAGAAGGACCTGATCAACTAATGACAGATACTGCATTCACAACTATGCGACTTACCACGGCATGTTGAGCATTTTTCCATACCAAGGACCCAAATACATACTCACCTTCAGATTCTACTCTCGCTGTCAGTGTCGCATTGAATGATTTCTTCTCACCTTCCTTAGAAAACGCAAGCTCTTTAGGCTCAACTGAAATCAAAACTCCACGAGGAGGCCTCACAATTGCTTTATAAATTACAGGTCCCTTTGCCACATTTGTCAAAGTTCTTTGCACAGTCACAGACCCAATCAGTTCTGAGACAGTGATGGAAGGATAGTTGAGATCATATGTGTTCGGTACGTTTTCCGGACAAGGGTATGGATGCCCTGTTATGGCTTTGATCTGGGCTGAACTATAACTCAAGCTACAGAAAAATCTGTAGTAGTCTTCCATTGTCTGATCATAGACTAGGCCAGGATGTCCAGCCTTATTGGGATTGATATGACCTGCTCCATAGTTAAAAGGGTCTGCTCTTGCTAGAGATGAATCCTTCATCGCCTTCTTGCTGTTGTCCAGTCTTTTAGCTGTGTTTTACAATACAGAATTAAATAGAAAGAAAAAGGTATATAAAATATTTTCAGTATCTGTCTATCTATTGGGTGTTTAATAAGCACAGTGATTTGTTGAAAAATAAAAAACCCTGGGGAATTCACGATTTCCCACAACCTGCATATTGGGGAAACATGATTCATAATGCAGACTCTTAATAAATGCTCGTTCACCACTGGTCAAATCTATGAATAAACAGACTGAAATCATAATCCAATTTGCCCATTGATGAAGAGGCATTTATTAAGAATTTGAATAGTGCTTATTGTTAATGAACATTTTGCACTTGTCATAAATCCAGTCAGGAACATTGGCGTGATAGGTTTCGGGCAATGATCTTAATATATTGACAAGGTTGGGTTGGTTCAAGACAGGAAACCTATTACTTCAATGTTCCTCACAGGATTTACAGGGATTCATAATTTTCCTTTATTATTTGGGTGCACATTTTTTGCCGACCATTATTTTTTGAGTTATTTGTCATTTAGTGCTGTGTGGCATATACGGCATATACGGTTTATAATTAGATTTAAACAAATTTAAATCTAACAAATTACTGTCACACCACATTGACACCACATTGACAGATAACTCAGAAAATAAGCTTTGCCTTTTTTTTTTAATGTGAATTTGTGCAAATAATGGATATAATGGATAGATGTGTAAACCTGTAGTCATTATGGCAGACTTGATGGCCGCTGGGCTCCAATCTGGATGTGCTACCTTTAATAGAGCTGCAATACCGGCAACATGGGGGCATGACATAGATGTACCAGATAGAATATTGAAAGGTACACGCCTGTCATCAAATGCAGCGCCCGTTGGAGGTGATGCTTGTGAAAATGCTGATAGGATGTTCGACCCTGGAGCTGTGATATCGGGCTGCGGTGGAGAAACAATTCAAAATTTTCTTTTGCAAAAATATTCAGTGTCATATAAAATTGATAGATCATGATGTAAACACATAAGTTTTTCTGGATTGATTATCACCTTCAATATGTCTGGAGTAAGAGAATTGGGCCCCTGAGAGGAAAAGGATGCCATTGTTGGTGCTGGCTTGGTTTCCAATAGAGTTGTTGGAGGAGAAATGTAAGCAACAGGGAACCTGGGCAAATTAAGAGGTTTCTTAAAAGGACCACCATATAATAAAGCCTTTTAATGTGCGTCTCCATAGAAGTAAAATAAGTGCACTGAAAACTTACTCTACAGAATCGATATAGTCAAGGACTGCTGCTCCATCAACTGCATTCAAATGTGTGGCAGGAAGAACATGAGCGTCTGCAATGATGTCATTACCGTCTTGAGGTTCATTCAAGACAATCATGCCTACTCCTCCTGCCATACGAACTGCTTCGCCTTTCTCAATTCTTGAATTCATACCACGAACGCAGACAACTATCTTTCCTTTAACTTTGTTGGGGTCCAGACCTCGCGGGAAGCAAAGAGTTCTGCAACATTATTAACATAATTTAAAACTCATCACAGGGTGATGTACCTATTGAATGCTTGAACTAATAGTAATCCAAGTTTCTTCCTTGAAAAGGAGATCATATTAATAAGTGAAGTTAATACGAAAACCATGAAATTTTGTTATGGAGTATGTAGCATACCCTGCAGTTCCATTTGCATTCGGAGCTATGACGTCAGATGATGATACTAGAGGGTACATTCTCTTCTCTGGTAATTTGTCCTCCGATAGGCTTTGTCCCTGACATCAAATACAAGTATGGGTGTGAATGTAATGGATATTATAGTATAATGCAGTGAGTTTTATATACCTTTGAAAATTTCTGCTCAAAACATTGAAATGACAAGTTCGTCTGAATCTTGCAAATATGCAAAGATCTTGAGAGATCTGTGCCCAAGGACTTCTCAGGGGTGCATAAAGTTGGCCCTATAATGCAATGGATCAAATTTGTTGATTTCAATGTCCTTTTGCTAGGTCACCCAAAACAGCCCTTAATTTTGAAGGGCATGATAAATCTATATTTTAACTTTTTCCTGTGCCAGGGTAAATTTTAGCCCTCCATTTTTTTGGGAAAAGACGTGTTATAGGATTTTTTATCTGAATTGGATTTGAATAAATTTCTTTGTTAACTTTCTATTAAGCATTTAGTTGTTTTGAGCAAAGTTGAGTAAATAATTCAAAAATTCTGATGATTTGGAAGATGAAACAAGTTATTTTAATGTCTGGAAATTGAAGGCAACCCATTAAATACTAAGGCTATGGAAAAGAAAAACATTGAATGAAGAAGAGAGCAGGAGAGGAAATGGAGAAGCAGAGCAGTAAATAGAGGACGTGGAAGAGGAAGCCTGTTTGAAAAGAAAAGGAGGAAGCCTGTTTGAAAAGAAAAGGCTGTCTCTGAGCGAAAGCCATATGCAATTTTGCTAGTGATTAACAATTTATTAAATCTTTGCTTGAGAATGCTGTGCACCTTTATGACAATCCCCGGGCAAAATAAAATCCCCATCAAATGCTGGTTTTCCCACTTGGATTTCCAGGGTAATCCTATATGTCTTTGAAGAAGTAAGGTGATTTCAGATTTATACTGAAATTAGAAATGAGGTAGATAAGCAATGTATACTCACTATAAATGTCGTTTTGTTCCCAATAGTAGCATATGCAAGGATTTGTCTATCAATGGTGCTTGCTGCCACAGTTATTATCCATGGTGCCACATTTGTAACTGTCGCCGGTGTTGGACCAGAATTTCCACCGGAACAGACCACTACCTTTCCTTTCTGGACAGCATGGAAGGATCCAATGGAAATTGCATCTTGAAAGTAATCTGTCAGAGGAGGGTCAGATCCAATAGAAACAGAGAACACATCAACGCCATCTTGAATCCCTGCATCGAATGCTGCAAGAATATCTGCGTCGGAGCATCCGTTGCCAGCCCAGCAAACTTTGTAAGCTGCAACTCTTGCACGAGGAGCTCCTCCTCTAGCAGTCCCTTGTGCATATCCATATATGCTTGCGTTTTTCACAACACTCCCCCCTGCTGTAGACAAAGTATGAGTTCCGTGTCCTCGGCTGTCTCGCGCAGAAAGAAACTCGTCTTCTGCGATCTCCCAAGTCTCAGTTCCAGCTCGAGATCCCTTATTGAAGTATCTGGCTCCAATCAATTTCCTGTTCCAAACAACATTCTCGATAGTAAAATTTAGACTTTATGAGGCTCAGACGGTCTGCCTTCCAATCAAATTCCTAATACACAAGACAATTTGCGGTGTGAAACCTTGATTCTGCAAATCCAGGTAATAAGGGTTCTGCGTCTTTAATGAGGTATATTATACAGTGGAGTTGGGTTCTACCAAACTGGAACAAATGAAAATCCTCTGCCCCGCCCCACAAAATATGAACAAGATGCAAGTTGCAATCATTGAAAACTTATTCACTAAAAAAAACATAGTATTTTGAGTTTTACATGTTACAGTAAGTCCTTAAACACAAATACAAAATGTGCTCTTATTAAAAAAAAACCATAAACATATAAAACTATATGACTTCATAACAATACCCTTGCACAGGAAAACTTGTATGTTCCAAGTAACTCTCAATCCTACCAAAACGGGGAAAGTCTTTATGTCACTTGGCCAGGGTTTAGCAATGCTTGAAATCTGGCGGTTTGCATATTGATAAAATCACTCGCCTCTCCTAAAAGCCTTTGGGAGGGATTTCTATGGAAGAGAATCCTATCCATCTTGCAGATGTCATCTGATTGACTAAATGAAGACTACTCTGAATAATTTCTGGTTAAGTTTGGTTTCTTCCCTCATCTTCCGACACCTAAAGTTCCCTGGTGGTCAAGATACACTGATACAGGGGCACAGTTCGCATTAAAGACAAATGGGTTTAAGGTTGTTTGACACAGGCTCCAAATAAAAAGTAATAAAGGCATTATAAAATGTGAATAAGCAGTTCCAGGAAGCTCAGATACATTAGATAGTTATTTTGCAGCTGTAGAGAACATATATTAGAATGAGAAGGGCAATTCACCACGCTTAAATATGATGGAAATAAATGTTGGAGTAGAAAATAATAAGTCTAAGTTGGAAAAAGATTGCTAGCAGAGATGCATAACTGATTTCTAATAGGCTCAATTAAATTAAAGAGAAAATTTAAAGGTTAAAATGGGTTGGGGCTGTTGGTTGTAAGGGACTCTGTCTCACTGTAAAATCTGCTTATTGCGAGTTGATTTCAAATTAGGTCCTCCATGTTATCATCATTCTTAAAATCCTCGTGGCATGTTGCCTATAGTATTGTATATAATGAAGCTTAGGCTTGGGATATTCCATTTTAAGGTGCTAGGAGGTGAGTGGTGAAGGTGCACTTGGATTAGGACAATGAGTTAAAGAGTTTAAGTGTATAATAATGGTTTTGCTTGCTGGTGGTATGTTGCCTATAGTATTGTATATAATGAAGCCTAGACTTGGGATCTTCTATTTTAAAGTGCTAGTAGGTGAGTGGGGAAGGTCGATTTGCCTGGCTTGCCCTATTTGGTGAAGGGATTATAGAATATTCTTCCATTCACTGCTCATCATCTGGGTTTTTACAAACCTCCTGGCACCTTATAATGAGGATCCCAGCTCTCGCTATAGGCAATATAGCTTGAGTCACCAAAAGCATGTACCCAAAAACCATGACAGTAAACAACTCCTCATTATTACACTCTGGTTATCTGATGCATGCTTGGATTTAGCAATTTCAATTTGTCAATTCTTCTGCTGTGTGCTCTAATTTTTGTAACTGCAGGCACCTATTATATTGTTGGCAAACACGTTGGTTCTAAATATTGCGACGAGGAAGAAGCCCGCCTGTGACATGTTTACAATAAGACAACTATCAATGAAATTGAAAAAAAAATTGTTTGTGCAAAGGTATTATCAACGCACCTGTTGCACTGATCTGGACCAAATTCTGTGCCATTTTGGCAGAACCCCTTCCATCGAGAAGGAACAGGGCCCAAGCCCTCGTCATTGAAACTAGCAGATTCAGGCCACACCCCTTTACACCACGGAAATGGCAAGAGCAGCGAAGCCAACAATATAAATTAAATGACTTTACCATGATAATATCTTATTAAACGAGCAAGTATATTGTAGGAAGGGTACCTGAATCCACGTTGGCGATGATAATATCTTCCCCAAAATTTGCTTTATTCCAGAGCGAATTTGGAGGAATTTGTTCATGCTCAAATTCTAAGTCGAGGAATTGCCATGAACGAGTTGTGTGCAGACTTCTTTTTCGGTTTACAAATACAGATAATACGTGAGGGTGTTCTGAGTAGTAAAACCCAACAGCAACATGAGCACCAATTCAATTAGTGAAACCAAATTATGGATCTGCCAGCCTAACCATCTACTCATTCATTCAGTGAAACCGAGAGAAAATATGTTTTAATGATAAGTGATTTACTTGAGAGAGAGAGTGCTTGCTCTTCTTCAAGATTAGCAGCAAAACCGTTCATGCTTCTTGTGTATGAGTAGAAAATGGCTTCCTTCGCTGCATGTTCGCTGAAATATATTGAAAAAATATGTCAGAGCTCATTTCAGCGGCTAAAGAGACCATTAAAAAAACTAGTATCTTTCTACTAATAATCTAATTTTACTGATATAGCTAAATGAAATATTAAATTAGTTTATAATATGAAAAAGGGCGAGATATATTTTCAGGGCTATAAGATATTAAATGCTGTTCAGCATATACTGTTCACTATTTAAAAAACAATAAATTAATCTAATTTTAAGACATAACTAAATTACACATGATATCAAATAATAAATTAATCTAATTTTAAGACATAACTAAATTACACATGACATCAAAGTAGTGTAATAAATTTATACCAAAATTTTTTAAGACCTAACTAAATACAATAATTTGACTACTAAAATCTACATAACAACATACAGAATTCCACAATAAAGTATTTCATTTTAACATATCTTTATACAAATTCATCCACATTCATCCACTTGCATGAAGTATTCCATTTTAACAGATCTTTATGTTAAGTAATATATCTGATGCACAAAATGTTCACAAAATCACAATGTTAAAGATTATTATAACTCAACACCATTACACATTTTTATACATTTTAATATAAAAATGGCATTGTTCCTTCTATTCCTTCATTCAAGATTACCTTCCTAATACTGGTGCCAGAAGTTCATGATGAGAGTCAACTACCAGTTGGTGCTCCAGAGTCTCATTATGCTGTCCTCCAAGGTACACTACATAAGACTGCAACAGCAAAACAATATTTTATCAACCCCAATTATGACTTCAGGATTGAATATCAAACCACAAAACAAATTCACAGGACCTTTACATAAATTCATTAACTCTCCCATCTCAGCCATCATATTGAAAATAAAAATTAAGCATATCAGTAACCACATTGCACTGGAACATTCTGTAAAATAGTTTACTGGTTCAAATCACAACTTTTAATGTCCATAACCATGAGAGACCTGATTCAGAATACTAGTTTTCAGTCATTTTCAAAAAATACCATCAATTTCAGGATCAATCTCAAGATGTTCATTGAATCAAATAGCTATTGAGAGGATCTCAATTTAGATCTCTGACACAAATAAAACAATTTTTTTCTTGCCTGTTTAGTGCCCAAGGCTGAATGTATGAATGATAATGAGAAAACTAGTATAAGGAAAGTTGCTCTCTCTGCCATGGCGCTTGCTGCGTTATTACGCAGCCTTCTCTGAAGCAGTTACGTGCGCATAGAAATCGTTTTGTTTGAGGATATATATATTGGGGATTATGAACAAGAATTGCGTTTCTAACAACCATTGCTATAAATATAGAGGATTTCATTTGGCAGACATTAATGCAAGTTGTGGTACCAGTTTTATCAGGCTGCATGTGCTTGATATTGTGCAGGAATCTATGAAGTGTAGATTTTGTGGAATGATCAATTCATACTCTTAGGGGTGGCCAACTAGATCCAATTTTACAGGGTTAAACCGGATTCAAATATACCATTACTTTTTGTTATTCTTATCGTTCAGGAGCATGATTTCATTGGCCCCCCAACTAGAGATCTCAGGAGCATATTGTTCAATTGGGTGGTTTTCAATGATGACCGGACAATCATTATGGATATGATCCATGCAATCTTAAAATATATTGAGGGCTATTGTAGTTATGATCCAGTCCAGCAGCCTATAATTTATTTTTAGGTCATTATTGTTATGTTCCACTCAATCTTTTTATATGTTACATTATGGAGGATTAGAAATCCATAGCTTGATATGGATTAGGGTTGTTAGGCAAGGTAATTAAAAATATATAAGAAATATATTTAAACATATTTAATTGTCATTTTATACCTTTTTTTAATTGTCATTTTGAAAAGTATAAAATGTAAAAAAGTGAAGTTTTAAAATGAGTGGACATTTTATTATTTAAATGAATGCAAATTTTTAAACAAAAGTGGTGACACTCAATAACTTATATTTATATTAAACATCCCATGTAATAGATATTCTTATTTGTAACGTGCAGAATGTTCATTTTTATATAATAAGAATGGCTAGAAAAAAATAACTTTTAACTCATCATTATATTTAAAATTTTCCAATTATAAATCTAATTTTAAAATGAAAATTTTATATTCATAACCTCACATCTCTTTAACTTATCAATGAAATTTTAAATTTTATATATAATATTACTTTTATGGTGTCAATACTATATTTTTATAAATTTCTTTTAACTTTTAATTATTATCAATATATGGAGTTGTCTTTAGTGCGATTTTTTGAAGGTTTTTCTGTTTCGGTCTAATTTCTTTAAAATATGGCAAGAATTTATTGAAATCAGAAATTTGATGGGAAACTTGCACAATCAAAGTGTCCCAGGGGTTTTTTAGGGTGCTGGATCTATATTTAGAGTTAAAAAAACTAGTTTAAATAACAGAAATCAAGATTTTACCTCAATTTTTGTAACCGGATTCCGGCACTGGAAACTCCAACAAGTCGCACTAAAGACTACTCCTCAATCTATTATTATATTATATTATATTATTATAATCAATATATAGAAAAATAAATGAGTTACATCCTAATGGGTTCATTTTTGAAAATAACTTCCCTAGCTGCCACTGTGTACATCTATGAAACGATATATTGAATGTTAAATGATTAAATATTTATGTGCCATCAGATTAGTAGTTAGAAAAAACAGTTGACAAGCATTAGTTCGTGTAAGCAACTGGACGAGATCAGTCTTGCAAAAAACTAGTTCTCTGACTTGATTCTTGCAAGTCTCGGTACTTTTCCAGTGCTTCATTATTAGGACCTATCAGAAAATATTCTCACGGGTCTGATTCCTTTTGAGCTCGAGAATCTGAAGTTGAATAATTTCAATGTCTTGGACAACTGTTTGTCTAGATCAGTTCCTTTAACGTTCGAAAGTCTGGTGTACAGAGAGAGTTTTTTGGGAAATCCCAAGCTGTGTAGCCGCGAGACCATGAATGACACAAAGTCCTGTACTGAAGAAAGCAATGAAAAAGCTAAGCAACATAAATGGTGGTGGTTGATTCGTTGTTTGTTTTCTTTATCTCTCATTATTTTGTCCTTGGGCTTGTCTGCTTTTATAGGAGGTACCAAATATTTGAAAAAATAGAGAAGAAAAAGTTCGCGGATAAACCTTCCTAGATGCTGACTTCATCTTAGAGGTTGAGGATCAGTAAAAATGAGATTCTGGATTGCTTGGATAAGAATAATGTTATTGGGAGCGACCGAGCTGGTAAGGTTTATAAGGCCATGTTGAGCAACGGGGAGACAGTTGCAATTAAGAGTCTTTGGAGAAGTAGTAAAGGCAATGCTTCCAATGATAATGGTTTCAAGGAAGAGGTGGACATATTGGGAAAGATCAGGCATACGAACATCGTGAAGCTATGGTGTTGTTGTAGTAATAACGACTCCAATCTATTGGTCTATGAGTATGTTTTCACTCCGTAATTTGTAAGATTGACAGGAGCAAACGAAAGAGGACATCATCAAACCACTTTGGAGTCCATGACCTAACCTTCCTAGACTCAGAGAAGGATCTCTATGTTTTTTATGATTTAACTTGATAATTCTAAATGTTGATATTAGGTTAATTACAGTGATGGGGGGTTCTTTGTTTGATTGATGGTGTGGTTGGACAGATAGGGTTGCAGGAACTAATCCATTGGACTATGGAGTCAGAAGGCTGGGATGGAACATCAACATCAAGAGCATCAAAGGGAAAGCTAACTGTGCTAGATGGATCTTTAGAGAAGTATGAATTATGAGGTGAAAGAAACAGTAAGGTTCAGTAATGACTAAAGAGCAGTTAAGAATTCTTTAATCAGACCTCAATAGAAAACATTTAGATTGTAAATGAAGACAAAATTAAGGTGCTCTGACAACAAATATTAATCTAAAATTTATGATTTACAATTAGATGAACAGATGCACAGCGAAGGAAACAACAAAAACATTTAAACAGATAAATAACACATCACCATTTTCACACGGCTCAAGAATCCTGTAAACGGTCTTTGATTATTGATGTCCAGCTCCAAAATTGCAGTGCTCCAATATAGTAGTTCTTACAATGTAGGGGCTAACAATATCCAACCCTTCATAATGAAAATTCAAGTGGTATTTAACTAAAACTAAGTCGATTTCCCTAATTTACTTTAGCAAACTTCATTAATTACAATCAAACTAAATTTATACAAGTGTGGCCATGCAAGGCTTGAACAAATAAAATCTCTGACAAACACTGCCTGTAGAATTAATTTTGGTAACTCTTCAAGAATGTAAAACTCAGGCGACTCTTCTTGAGTAAAAAATATGGCTTGGGGGCGGCTGATATGGTTGCGAGGAGGCAACGAGGGGTGGCTCTAACATCTAGCTCTTCTTTTGGGCTGCTTCTTCTGAATCATTAAAGATAATGCGATGTTGGCATTTCTGATCAATCGATGGTTTTGCTAAGGTGTCCACCATGCTTTTTCAATCTTGATACATACATAACTTGTTCCACTCCTTTTTGCTGGGAATTGTCGTGCCTATGACCTATCAGTACACTTTATCCACTTTTGTGTATCTGCTGAATGTGGGCCTAGTGAGGAAAACATGCTTCAGCTCATGTTGAAAAAAGATGTCATTGCTCAAGTGGTCCCAGACAACTTTCCCGGTCATCTTTCCTTTGATGCTGGTGAATTTGGTGGTATCCTTAGTTGTTTCTTTGAGTTTGGTCATATAATCTCCCCTTTGGATCAACTTGTTATTTATTACATACATTGAGGGAAATCCTTTTGCTGTCAAGTGTTCAATTTTGTTCAGGAATCTGCTGGTGGCCAGCTTCAACTCACGACACTTCTCCTCCAACTTCCTTACTAAATTACTCATAGTGAGGACCTCTGAAATATAACATCATGGAAAAACAATCTTTTGTCTTAATCAAAACCTTAAAAGATTTCAGAGTCTACATCTTGCATTCACATGTCATTGCTTTTGTTCCTCATGCAGTTGTTAAAGACATACTAACTCAAGACCCTGATGGTAAAAGAGGTAAGTGGATTGCTATCATTTTAGAGTATGATCTATAAATCAAGCCCACCAAGCTAATCAAAGGGAAAGGACTGGCCAAACTGATGGCTGAAACAAACTTTCAAGAATTGGACATAAACATGATACATTCCTTGGATGAACAAGAGGAGCTGGCGACTCCACCTATTGAAGAAGCATTTTTTAACTCACTTTGGTATGTTGATATATTTTATGTGATTTTTAATCTAAATGCTCCTCCTGGTTTGTCCAAAACAAAAGCTAGATTATTGAAACAAAAAACTCTAAATTTTTGCATTCTAGACAAAGTTTTATATTGGAAAAATTTAGTTGGTATCCTACTTAAATGTTTACTTGAAGATGGTGCAGATAGAATCATGCATGAGTTTCATGAAGGAGAATTTGGAGGTCATCTATGCAAGCCAAACAGTCAAAAATAAAAAATTTGCACAAAGTGCCAAAATTTGGAAATTAGCTTGCTGATCATGGTTCGGATGCTTGGAGGGATACATTAGAAAGTATGTCAAGCTTTTCCTTCTCCTTTTCTTGGTCAAAGCCCGAATCTTTGCAAGGGCTCATTTGAGCTTGGCCCTTGCAATCTTGTTCCCCATGGCATAATGTCTTTCCATCTTCCTCTACATGTCAGTGTCTCCGTTGGCCTTCTCTAGCTAACCCTCTAGGTGTAAATTTTCCCTCTCAAGCCAAGAATCTCTATCATAGCTGATCTCCATGGCAAGCAGCTCACTTGGAGCGAGCTGCTCTGCCAATTCTGTCTCTTTCTGTCTTTCCTGGGCTAAAGTCTTCTTCAACCCAATTGTCCTTGGCCTCTTCCTAGGAAGTTGTTCTTCCTCATATTCACTGTCATCAAAAGTGCCCAAGGTATCATCTACATAGCCTTTTCCTTTCCAGCCTCTTTCTGGGCTCTGATTGCCCTGACCTCACTAATGGCTTTCTCTGTTTCTAACTGTTGGTCTTCTAACTCAAGGAAGTTGATCACATTCTTTGCCCTACCAAGATTTGCTTGTAGCTCACTAATCTCGGCATCCTTGCTCTTTACCAGCATATTGGTGATCCTCTCCTCATCCTCATCCTCAAGGTCAATAATTTGAAACTCTTGTTCAGTTTCATGTTCATCCTCCTTTTCAACAATGACCTGCTTTGCAACCTTTTCCTTACCCTTATCAAGTTGTTTGGTTGATGATGAAGGCAGGGCCCCTTCCACAATTTATGGAGCAAACACCTACCTGTGGCCTCTTTGATAGGTCAAAGGAAAATGCTCTATGTCAGTCATCTTAGTGTCATCTGTCTCACTGCTCTCTTGACTATTTGATGCTCTGGTATCATGAGATGAGGGTGAAGGATTGTGGAAGGGTGATGAGGAAGGATCATCATGAGGTGGGGGGATGTGAGTGGATGGTGATGCATGAACAATGGGAGGTGATGGAGGAGTGGATATGGGAGGATGAGAAGGTGAAAGGATGTCTTGTTGATGATGGCCATGTGGAGTAGTGAAGACCTCATTGGCAATGAAGGTCTCCCATGGAATTTTTTCTGTTGTAGTTGATGCATGACCACCATTTTGACAAGTGAGTGATGGAATAAGCTCTGCATCTGCTAAGGGTAATATCTCTTTTGCATTATGTAGGCCATTTTTTCAATGCTTCAGAAGAGGTAATATGGTATATGCAGCAACCTAACCCTTGTGAAATTCATAAGACGCCGAATGTGGTATGAATAGATGCGGGAGAACCTTCCCTCACATGTAAAATACTTCATTATGATCCTCATCATGGGTGCGTATCTATCAAGAAGATGAGAAAAAGGAAAGATGGAATTGTGGTGATATTTATACCTAGGTCTTAGGTATGGTTCAAAATAACTCATGTCTAGGTTTACTTGCTTGAACCACTTCTCCCCCACACTAGGTATCCCAGTAGCCGCAACAATAGCATTAGTGGACATATCAAATGTAACTCCAGCAATATTAACTTGCTTGTCATGCAAATTAATAATGAATAGTCTTGTTAGCTCTGGGTGGTTTTGTACTTGCTGCACCTTCTCACAAAATTCAAAGAAGCCCATATGTTTGAAGCAAGAAACAGTAAGGGGAGATGCCATGAGTTCCCTTCTATTGAGGGGTTCAAATCTATTTATCTTCCCTCCCTTGTGATCATGCCTCTTGGAATTTGTGCCTCACTACCACTATCTTCACCCTCTGACATCCTTACTCTATTTTGGAAACCTTAGGGCTGATGTGAAATGAGATGAAGGGAGGGTAATGAAATGAAAACTTTGCAAATGAAGGGAATGAATGAATGGATATAGGTGTAAAAAGAGTGAGGGGAAAACTAACTCAATGACAACCCTTAAGCAATATAATGACCCCTATCTATCTCTGATACTCTGTTTAGGAAGGTGAAATAAGTCTATAGGCAGTGATTTCTGATTTGGAGCTTAGGGTTTGATTAGGGTTTTACTTTCATTGATTAAATGAGGACCAAAATAGCTTTAAAATGGTTTGATGACATGTAATTACCCCTCAAGAATTCTTGGAGGATCTTTGGCAAATACTTGGAAGCAATTTGACTTGATTTGAGTGGTTAGAAGAGTGAGAAACCCTCTCTGTCCAAGCACACAACGCCAAGGTTGAGGGCAGAACACCGGTTCTAAGTGCGCAACGCTAGAGAATTCTTCACAGGTTCCTGTCGGGCAAGAGTGCAGTGCCACTCCTAGCACGCAACGCCTTTAGAAATTACGTGGAGGAAAAATTCCAAGGGCACAACGCCAATTCCCAGGTGTGCAACGCCAAGCAAATTTTCCCAAATTCACTCAGAAAACTCACAAATTCTTCTCTTCTGAATGCTCTAATGCTTTGCAAGGCAACACTGATTGATTTGAAGTGTGAAATGGGCTTTTATAGATTTGTAGATTTAATTTAACTTTGAAAACCCACTTTCTAATGTCTAAAGTCTTTTTCTTTTCTCATTAACCCTTTTTTGACTCTTTTGCTTGCAGGTGATTGAAATCATGAAGTCAACTCCTCTTTTTCTCATTGAGGCATGACAAGTTCATTTTGACAAGTTTGGGATCTAATGACACAGTAGCATCTTCAAAATCTTCTCTTGTTTCCACCATGGAGTTCAACTCATTTTTTCCACCTTCTCTAGCCATCTTTTTCAAAACCCTAATTGTTTGGAGTGCTTTACAAAAATCATCAGTGTTGTCTTCTAAGTTTCATATAGCCCTTTCAAGTTCATTCATTTCTGTCCAATTCACCTTACCCTTTTCCAAATATCATCAATAGTCTCTGATATATTTTCTTCATGTTTGGCCTTGTGTTCTTCCTCTGTGTCATTTTGATCACTGCTTTGGCACTCAAATGGACTAACAAGTGTATAAACCTAATCATTTACAAGGCTAAGTGTTTCCTCTTTCCCTTGTTGTAAGTTGTTTTCATTCAAGAGTGGATAGTCTACATCATCAGCACCTTCTGCTGATAAATCTTTCAACACTCCTGTAGAAGTGCTAAACTATTTCCATTTTTCTCACTTGCAGGTTCTGAATTGAAAAGATAATCCTCTTTTGAAACTTTTAGGTCCCTTTTGAATAACCATGTCTTGACATTCTATTACATCTGAGCCAGATTCTAGCAAAGGCAAAGCAGTGCCTGAAACATCCAAGGATGACCTTAAACAGTGTAAAACCCTAATGACCTAAGGGGAGGGTTCTTTGACCTGATTTTGGTTGAAATTTGACCTAGAGATTTTCAAGTGAAAACATAGTATTTTTATAGCTTATTATGCCCAAAGGGACATTCGAATGAGTCATCACTAGGAAACCCTAGATGGAGGATGGAGTCTATTGACAGGGAAAAAAATGGGACAATGATGTTATAGGCAGGGAAGGAGGATATAAATGAGAGGTATAAGCTGATAAGGAGTTTTTTAGGAGCAATAGGGTGAATTTGAGATGGTGAACTTGATAAATAGTGAAAATAGGTTTATTGTGAAAATAGGTCTGAAACTCAAGATATTCAAGGAATATTGTTTTCAGAAAGCTACAAACATCCTATAGACATCTAAAGATAGTGAAAAATATTGATGACTAATAGTGGCTCCACTTGGGGAGGGCAGCTCCTTTAGGAGGTGTCAAGAACCTCAGATCTGTGATTTTGCAGATGAGATGACTTACATATTTGCAGATTTTCTTTATTTTGCAATGTTGATCTTGTTGCTGCTCCTTGTAGCTGTGATCTCAAAATATGAAAAAACATGATTGCTTCAACATCAACTCTACCTACCCATCATACTTTTCCTAACATTTTCTCTTCATATGGGTGCACTTGGACTGGCAAACCCTTGGCATCATTCTTTTGAAAGCATAAATTATCTATGTCTACCCTTATAACTTCCAAGAGCTCAGATTAGACTAATGAGCTGTTTATTCTCTACCTCATCTACTTATCTGTCAAGGTTAAACAATTTGACAGAACTTCCTTCTCTAATCTACTAACATAAAATTTAAAACATGACCAGATCAAGGTTGAGTAGTTTGGTTTGTCATGAGTTGTGGCATTTGAACAAGCTGCAAACATATTTTATTTTTGCACAAGTAAAACTAGAAACTTGAGGGCTATAATTCAAAACTTGTTACTCATCCCTCTCTTTTCTCTTTGGTTCAAATTTGAGCTTTGGGAACCAGCATATTTTCCTAACCTAATCTACTTGTTATCACAAAATAAGACCTGATAGGTTTCTCATCAAACCAATCTTATGCGACTATTTCAAACCAATATTTTGGTTGAGGCTTAGCCTCCTCAACCTGAGAGGGCTCTCTCAAGGGTTTATGATTCTTTGAAAAATATGTAGATGGCTAACTCTATATGAGATAAAAATATATAAATGATGTAAACTGGTTGTAAATCACATTACAAAGTGTACATTGGGCTTATGGAGTCATGATAGCTTCAACAAAACCAAGATAATCTACCTAGCATGGAAGTCAAGGCATATCAAAGTACAAGTCAAGGAATAAATATGTAGAACAGTGAAACACACAGTCAATTTTTCTATGAAGGAAGTCAAAGCATCATTGATGAATTCTTAGTAACATAATAAAACACCACTGCAATAGAATATTGAAAAGATTCCATCAGAACAAGAACATGCAAGAACTCCTTATGAATCTTGAGTTGTCTAAGTAGAAATTCTGTATTAGGCTGAAAATAGTCACTTACATAAAACATAGTCTTTTTGCTAACAAATGTCCAACCCTTGGTTAATTCGACCTCATGCTCTTTATAGACCATTTAAAAAATAGTATTCTCTATCCTCCACTAGATACATCGAATTCATAGTGTTTGACACCTTTCCTAATCATGAAACATGATATTTATTACAAATTGACAGCTATAAACCTAATCAAAAGTTCTATTTCTAATAGGACTAAAACTCTTTAATTACTCTCCTAAAAACCTTATCTAATCTTTATTACATATTTTTCCACCTGCAATCCCATGAAGTCGAATTTGGATGTTGATCTTTAACTTGATGTAACCATACTGTTGATGATAATGTTCTCCTAGAATCTAGGAAACACGTTTTCCTGTTTTTTAGGCCCTTTGATTCCTTTATTTGTTTTGAGAAATTTGACCATTAATAGATCATGTATACATGTCTCTTGTTGCCAAATATTACACCATATGTCTTCAATCCTCCAACTGTGTAGAATCTAGACTTTGAACAATGCAAAAAGATAAGAATAAACTTGCACTATGAAAGCAACACAGTTTCGTAGTGCTTTTCATAGTGCAGTGTTTAGCTCCTATTCCAATCAGATTTTGATCTTTTTTCTTTAGGGAAGCCTTCATTTTCCATTAACACACTCCCACAAGAAATTTCAAGACAAAATTCACCAAAATTCCCTTAAAATTTGCTGTGAAAGAAGGATGAAAAGATTGCTACATTTGCAAATTATTCCTGTTTCTTTCCTGAACATTAGGTCTTGGAACATAGCCTATATCTCATCATCCATGATGTATTTTTATAAACTGAAGGAGGTTTTTGTATTCCATTTCGTCTTGAATAAAAACCTCTCTTGGTTTTTTGAAATACCTCTCCTGCTGTCTGGAAACTGTCTTTGAAGAACATTGGTAAAACAGGAAAACTCTATTTTCTGAAAATAGGGCTTCAAATAAAGCCTTGTATCTCCCAATAGATAACATTGGTGAAGAAAATGAGAGATTTTTTTGTATTTAGTTATGTTAGGAATAAAAACCTCCTTCGGTTTTCCTAAATCCATTTTCCGTTGCTCAGAAACCTCCTTGGAAGTTGACTACTCAAACCAGAAAATAGAGTTTTTTGCTTCATAGTGAAAAAGCTGCTTCAGTAGTTTCGTAGCGCATTCGATCAAATTTGCACTAGCTATGCTACGAAACTGCTGTGTAGGCAGTTTTGTTAAAAATTTCTTCAAAATTTGTAATATAGAGATGCCCATACTCCAAAACATTAATATTTTCTCAAAACCATAAGCAATATAACCTTTAAAACATATCCTTCATCAAATTTTACCTTCATTCCTCATCTGAGTTTATCTATGAATTGGTCACTCTATTTGATTTTATTTTTCAATTTATCTGGGGACCTTTTCAACTGTATCTCCAAATCCTCCACCTAGCAATCTCATAGTTTGCTAATATCAACTTTTCCTCCAGGCTTTGATACTTTTCCCACTGAAGTGTAATTCAAACTCAGGTTCATATCTCAGAAAATGCCCCCCTCTATAGATCTTTTTCTCCTCAGCCATGTTTCTTTTAGAAAACACCCTGTTAGTTTCTTTCAAAATATGCTAAACAACCTTGCTTGCAAACAACCTCTCTTGATTACAACCTAGCTTGATTTAACATAGCAGCCTCACTTGATTATAGTGAAAGTTGTCTATGTATATAGCAACCAACGACTAATTGTCACTGCTTTAGAGCTCATGCAGTTGCTTTGGAGATAAATGAACTGAGGATTGCTCAATTAGGCAAAGAATTTGAATTTAAGATATTCCTTCATAACCAAATGATGCTTTCTTGAATTCCTATCATGATTATGATGAGTGTAGGACAAGAGGGTACAATGGATTTGATGACTAACTAACTCACCACAATCCTATCCTATCATTCCCAAACGAATTTGACAATTTTTTGGCTCATTTGACATGACAACTAAGAAACTGTGCTTTCATAGCGCACTTCGTGTAAAATTTTCATTTTGCGCTACGAAAGAAGCAGCGCTTTCGTAGCGCAAAACCCATTTTTTGTGACCGCGCTACGAAACTGTGGTTTTGTGGCTAATTGCAATAATTTCATCTGAAACTTAATGACATGATATTTAAGCGAATGATAAGACTTTTTAACCATGGGATGAGACCTAAAGACTTTATTTGAACTTGAAAACTGACTTTTAAGACTTCTAAATCTATAACCTACCCTTTATTCAAAACTAAAATGACCCTAGACCTAGTTGAAACTATGGCCAAAACAGTGTAAACTTACAGAGTTTAGAAAAACGTTTTAGGGTGATAACACTACTGATGAGCCAAGTTTAACTGGTTTGGAAAATCTTCATTTTCTATCGTATCAGCATAAATTTAAAACATGTTCAATCATGGTTAGGTTGTATGACTGAACAAGACTTTATTTTCTTCAAAAGTAGTGGCATTTGGAGTTGTGCACTTTCAGACATATTCTTTTTTGTTATGGGGCTTTACCTCTTCTTTTTATCTTCCCTCTTTTTCTTCTTTTCTTTGTTTTTGTGTTTTCATTTCTCTGTTCTTTTATTCAAGAAATGTTATGTACAATAAACAAATATTTAAACCAATAATTTCAACAAAAATAGTGCTTGAGCATCCTGCCATTGACAGGACCTCCATATAACTCGGTTACATCCATTTCTTGTAGGAAGAATGCATTGTTACCTCTTGCTGAATGGATGATGTATGGACCTTTCCACAAATTTTCAAATTTTCCATGCTTGCCTTTGTCCTCTCTTCTTGAATCCCACTTCAGCACTTTGTCTCCAATTTGGAAATCATTTGCTTTGGTCCTCTTATCAAAAAATTTCTTGATATTCTCTTGTACTACTTGTGTTCTATTGTATACTTCTTCCCTCGATTGCTGCAAATGAATGGCTTGGTTTAGCCTCCTTTGTATATCATTCTCCTCTGACTGTACCTCTTGGAGGCACTTCATCACTGGGATTCCCAAGGATTTTGGAAAAAATGCATCCATGTCATACACTAGCTAATAGGGAGACATATTAATTGACTTTTTGTTTGTTAATCTGTCTACCCATAGTGCATGCACTAATTTGCTGTGCCATGAATTTTTGTTCTCTTCCAACAATTTCTTGATGATATTTACCAAAATTTTGTTAGAGGACTCAGCCAACTCATTACCTTGAGGGTAATAGGTTGTAGAATTCCCTAATGTAATGTGATACTTGTGGCAAAAGTCCACCATTCTCTTGGACTTAAATGCAACAACATTATCAGTGATGATTTTTCTTGGACAACCAAATCTGGACAGAATATTGGTTTCAATGAATTTGATGATTACCAAGTTAGTGGCAGTCTTTGAAGGAATGGCTCCTATCCATTTGGTGAAATAATCAGTTGCAGTGAGGATCCATTTGTGTTGGGCAGAGGAAGCAGGTTGGATTTCTCCAATGAAATCTAAACCCCATTGTTGAAAAGGATTTTCAACACTGATAGGGTGCAAAGGCAAAGGTAGTAGTTTTCTCTTTCCCTCAAATATTTTGCATTTATGGCAAGTCACTACTAGCTTGTGGATATCAAGGAAAATAGTGGGCCAATAGAAACCAACTCTAAGGATTTTGTTAGCAGTGGTTTTCCAATAGAGAGGACCTCCACATTCTCCTTCATGAAACTCATGCATGATTCTATCTGCATCATCTTCAAGTAAAAATTTAATAGGATACCAAAATAATTTTTCCAATATAAAACTTTGTCTAGAATGAAAAAGTTTACAGTTTTTTGTTTCAAGAATCTGGCCTTTGTTTTGGACAAACCAGGAGGAGCATTTAGATTAAAAAGCACGTATAATATATCCGCATACCAGAGTGAGTTTAGAAATGCTTCTTCAATAGGTGGAGTCGCAAAATCCTCTTGTTCATCAAAGGAATGTATCATGTTTATGTCCAATGCTTGTTTAATATTCCAAAATTAGCATGCAACTAATTGGAATATTGATTTTTTCTTTTTACACCTAGGAGATAAATAAATGGGTAAGGAGGCCCATACATTTCAAAAATAAGAACAAAATTCCTTATGATGTGTAAAGGTGTCATTATAATGGATGGATTTCACATGCTCATATGTGAAAAGGGATATTTTCATGTGGACAAGGTCAAGTTTGACCAAGTCAACAATGTTGGGCTAAGAGGTGGAGATCATCTTTGGAGACAACACAGTGATAGTGGGAGGAATATTCCTTGGTGGAGTAAACCCTAATGAGTGGGACCCAAGTTGAGAATGCTTCCATTTGTATATAAGGAGGGAAAGGAAACCATAGTAGGACATGTTATTGATTATTGGATTTTTGGTCTGCATGACTATTGTGCATTCTTCAGTTGTTTAGTTGAGATTGTTGTGCTGCTTAGCACCGGGTGTTCCCGAGCGGGAATCTCATCTCCTTTCTTGAGAGGCCTCTTGAGGGAGCTTTCACTTCATTTCTCCACATTTAGGCTTGAGGCCAAGCTACCTCCTTCAGCTACAATGTTATTTCTGCAGAGTATAATGTTGTGTTGCAGTGGAGGGTTGATAACACCACTTCCGGAGCTTGTTTTTCAAAGGAGGGAGCTTCCATTCCTTTGGGGAATTAGTGAGGAGGATTATAGAGTAGATTTTACATCTTGGAACCTGGCCAAAGTATTCCCCATCTTCTATAGTGCAGTCCCTTGCAAGAATAGCATCATCTCTCACAGTATTGCAGTGGGAGGGTTAAAACCCTTGATTGTGAGCTAGTTTCTTAGGGAAAGGGTCAATCCTTCTCCCAGAAAGCTAGTAAGAGGCATTCTCATCTATTTCTTGTATCATTCAGCTATATTTATGCAGAGATACAGTAATACTGCTTTATTTCAGATCTAGATCTGTAGATCTACTCTTTTGTACTCATGCTTTCAAGAAACCCCTACCGGGTTATCTAAATAATGTATTAAGGAGGCTAGATCTCTATTTTCTCAATGATTTGATTAATAAAACTCCAGATCTATGGTTTTATATCATATTGTAATAGAAAACCTCATAAAATCACGTTGTTCCTTGTTTCAGGAATTTTGTATGGTACAAGTCATGGGATTTGGGTGTTTTTAAGCCATATTGGGGCCAGGAGATCCATTTAACCTAGCTAGAGGGATTTTTTTTTGATCCCCTTCTATATGTGAGGGCCATAATACATAAAATAATGGATCTAAGTGCTATTTCTCACTATTATTGTGTAATTTTCTGGAAATATCGTTTTTATGGTCTCTATTGCTGCATTTTCCCCATTTGAGATATTACAGTGGTATCGGAGCATAATCTTGGCTCAACCTGTGGAATCTCAGCCATTATACTATCAGAAGAATAAAAATACAAAGAGGAAGATCAAAATGATGGAGAGAGCGAGTTTTTTCACATCTCTTTTCAGATATAGAAAGGACCTCAACAAGGAGGTCAAGCAAAGAAGAGAAGAAAGAAGTAGTGGGACTATACCCTTTTCTTTTGAAAAAGGAGACAAATTGAAGAAATATGGAGGACACTTGGATCACAAGATTCTAAGTGAATACCTTGTTGAGTACAAATATCAACCTAGAGCCTTCAAGGAGACTCTAGATTTCCCACAGTTCATTCAACTGGAGGAAGAAAGGAGGCCTTGCAACACAAGGATAATCAAGGGTAATAGGTTTATATTGTCTACTTTTGATGGGTTATCTATAGCAAGGGCTTGGGCAAGGAAACTAGATGCATTCTTCCTACTACATCCAGTGCTAGAAAGAGAGGCTGTAGAGATTGCAGCACTGCACCTTGAGGGTGAAGTAAACATTTGGTGGTTCAACCATTTGATTCATGCAAGAGTGACTACTTTTGTTGATTTTACTCAAAGGTTGATTAGAAAAATTGGCAAAGAGAAATCAGAGGAGGAGAAGCCCTCATCACCATTGGAGGAGGCATGTACCAACGCTGATACAACTATGGAGGAGCAGCCATCATCATCAGTAGTTGGGGGAGCCAATACATTGGAGGAAGTAACTCTTACAACCATACAAGATACCCCCAAATTTCACCAAGGTATGCCTAAGTTTCCATCTCCTATTGTTTCAACCAATCTTATGGAGGGTTGTATACCATTTCATACTGCTTACTTAAAACAACAGAATTGCACTACGTTGTGCCACCTTGAATTGTTCAAGGAAGGGATGAACCATCATCCTCATGTGCCATTGTTGAGTTGCACACAACACTTGAGGTTGGGGTGTGAATTCTTGGAGGATAGAATGAACCTTGTCCAAAACAATCTTATACAAAACCATATGTTCATCCTTAAGTTGGAGTATGAGACATCAAATACACCATTGAGGAGATTAAAAACGTTGTCATTAAGCAGTAGTGAGGAGATTTTTCCTCCAGCACACTTGGATCCTCATGAATTCAAGATGGTCATTGGTATGAGATCTTCTCTAGGAAGTCTCCAAGGACTTGTATTTCAACATCCCATGAAATTCAAGAAGAGAAATCTGATTTGGGAGGAGGGTAGTCTTCATTGGAAGGGTAAAAAGGTAGAGCATGATGGGAGGCACCCACATTTGGATGAATGGGTGTGGATGGTGAGTAAGAGGTTGGAAAGCTACTTGCAAATATATGACACTGGGCAACAGGAGGCTTGGCTACGTTGGCTACTCTTGAAAGAGTTTAGCCATCATGTGACATATCCTCTTTCAAAGGGTATGTGGGTGGAGGAAGTTTGGCAGGGCACTTGCATCATATAGCAGCAAGGAGTATGGATGAATTGTGTTGATATGACATTATTCATATCAATCATTATGTTTTCACCACATGATTTGTATGATGGAGGTAGGAAAAACTATTGTTGCTTTGGTTGTTCTTAAGAGAGCATGGGCAGATTTTCTCTCATGCTTTGCATGATGTTGCATGAGTAGGAGATGGCACTATCATGGTGCAAAGTGGCCACTCCTTAGCCTTGGATGATCAAGAGGTACTTCCACTTTGGAAGGAATGGGCATGTCAAAGAATGGAGCTATGAGTTGGCAGAATCTTATTTACATAGGTCAACAACGCTGTCACTTGGGAGCTTGGGTTTATTGATGGAGTGTCCCCAGGATCACTTCACACATGATGCACTTGGTGGACAAGGAGGAAGTGAGAGAGATGGTGTAGTGGATGGGAACATCTATTACAGAGATATGATCTTCTTAACTTGGATTTCCAAGCATAAGAAGGGTGATATTCATGCAGCCTATGATTCATTCCTCTTCATGGAAGTATGTCATACCACTATGGAGGACTTATTCATGGATCCATATATCATCTTACTTCCAGTACATGGTAAGGGTTTTTTTTTTGCATTTATTGATTATCTAACGTAGTATTTGTATACTCATACCATTTCTATTCAGTGCATTGCTCTACAAGAGGGCAAGCTTCTCATTAGGATCCATGGTCAATTTTGGGCCAAATTATATGATGGAGATGGCCATATTTTGTGTGGCCTTGGGAAAGTGTTTTATTATTCTATGTATGCTCAGTTGATATACCAAGCCATTTACTATTCACTAGTAGATGTGATGACATAGACAACTAGCCATTTGTCAAGAGATAACTTGCCATGTTATTTTCTGAAACAACAGCTAGGAAAACTGCACTGTGACCACTTGGGAAAATGTTGGTACCTTCTAGCACTACATGAAACCTTTAGTATTACTCTCATGTGGATGCCATATGATGGTGATTTCCTATTCATCATATATGGGATAGTTTGGGCCAGCATGATTCATAATGTTGGAGAGGAAATCTTTGGAGATATAGTCTTCTTCTTGCCACTTGAGGGAAACATTATTGCAGCCCAAGATCAGAAGATACTCTACACTTATCATAAGTGGAGAAAAGGATAGCGTGGGGTAGGCTATTTTTTCTACCATGATCAGATATTCATCCCACCTACATTGCAATATCCAAAGGTGGAGGAGAAGTTTTAGGAGTTGTCATGTTGGGAGGTAACTCATTTTGTATGGATGATAACTTGGGAATGGAGGATCCGCATGGGAATGAAGATTCCCAATGCATTTCAGATCCCATGCCTCAAAGGGACCCCTAGACAACACCTTGTTTCCTCATGGAGTACTCTACTTATTTCATGATGATAGATATTTAGCTATCTTGCATGCTTGGGAGGGGCAATATGGAGATTTATTGATGAGACAACATCTCATTCCTTGGAGGAATTTATCATATTTGGATGCTACAGTAGGAAGAGGGGAGACTTATAAGTTATATCCTTGCAGTTGCTTGAGGACAATCAACATTTGGGATGGGAGGACTATAATATTCCAAAATTAGCATGCAGCTAATTGGAATATTGATTTTTGCTTTTTGCACCTAGGAGATAAATAAATGGGTAAGGAGGCCCATACATTTCAAAAATAAGAATACAATACCTTATGATGTATAAAGGGGTCATTATAGTGGTTGGATTTCACACCATCATGTGTGGAAAGGGACATTTTCATGTGGACAAGGTCAAGTTTGACCAAGTCAACAATGCTGGGATAAGAGGTGGAGATCATCTTTGGAGACAATGTAGTGATAGTGGGAGGAAGATTCCTTGGTGGAGGAAACCCTAATGAGTAGGACCCAAGTTGAGAAGGATTCCATTTGTATATAAGGAGGGAAAGGCAGCCATAATAGGACATGTTATTGATTATTGGATTTTTGGTTTGTGTGACTATTCTGTGTCCTTTAGCTATTTAGTTGACATTGATGTGCTGCTTAGCACCGGGTGTTCCCGAACGGGAATCCCATCTCCTTTCTTGAGAGGCTTCTTGAGGGAGATTGAATTTCATTTCTCCACATTCAGGCTTGAGGCCAAGCTACCTCCTTTAGCTACAACGTTATTTCTGCAGAGTATAATGTTGTGTTGCAGGGTATTGCAGTGGAGGGTTGATAACACCACTTCCAGAGCTTGTTTTTCAGAGGAGGGAGCTTCCATTCCTTTGGGAGATTAGTGAGGAAGATTATAGAGCATATTTTACATCTTGTCACCTGGCCAAATTATTTCTCATATTCTACAGTGCAGTCACTTGTAGTTACTGCGTCATTTCTCACAGTATTGCAATGGGAGGGTTAAAACCCTTGATTGTGAGCAATTTTCTTAGGGAAAGGGTCAATCCTTCTCCCGGAAATCTAGTAAGAGGCATTATCATCTATTTCTTGTATCATTCAGCTATGTGTGTGCAGATCTGTAGTAAGACTGCGTTATTTCAAATCTAGATCTGTATATCTACTCTTTTGTACTCATGCTTTCAAGAAACCCCTACCGGGTTATCTAAATAATGTATTAAGGAAGCTAGATCTCTATTTTCTCAGTGCTTTGATTAATAAAACTATATATCTATGGTTTTCTATCATATTGTAGCAGAAACCCTCATAAAATCATGTTGTTACTTTTTTCAAGAATTCTGTATGGTACAAGTCATGGGATTTGGGTGTTTTTAAGCCATATTAGGGCCAGGAGATCTGTTTAACCTAGATAGAGAGATTTTTTTCTCATCCACTTCTGCATGTGAGGGCCATAATACATAAAATAAGGGATCTAAGTGCTATTTCTCACTGTTATTGTGTAATTTTCTGGAAATAACATTTTTATGGTCAATATTGCTGCATTTTTCCCATTTGGGATATTACAGCTTGAAATTTTCTTCAGCCATCAGTTTGGCCAGTCCTTGCCCTTTGACTAGCTTGGTGGGCTTTATTTCAATATCATACTCTAAAATGATAGCAATCCACTTACCTCTTTTACCATCAGGGTCTTGAGTTAGTATGTCTTTAATAACTGCATGAGGAGAAAAATCAATGACATGTGAATGCAAGATGTAAACTATGAAATATTTTAAGGCTCTGATTAAGGAAAAAGCTTGCTTTTCCATGATGTTATATTTCATAGGTCCTCACTAAGAGGAATTTAGTAAGGAAGTTGGATGATAATTTGCAGATGACGGAGAGTTACAGGAAGTTTACACAGACTTGACGTGGCGAGGAAAAGTGGGATTGCCCGGGCTTGGAAAGCTTTAGGTATTTGTTCTGAGACACATCGAATTTGTGCCAATATCGCATTTCGCATCCCGATGCCTATAAATTTTCATTTTAGTACTTATCCTTTAACATTTGCGATGTGCGCATTTCGATTGGGTCCCACCCATCGTTGCACATCGCACTTCGGAAATTTTAACCCTTTACCTTTGTGACTTATCCTTTATCTTTTGCGATGTGCGCATTGTGATCAGGTCCCACCGTCGTCGCACATCTTGCTTCGGTGTTCCAAATTTTTTTAAATTGCAATCCCTTTTTCCTCCTCCGGTGCAATTTAACAAAGAAAAGGCCATGCATATGGATTTTAAATCCTTTGGATTGTGCCTTTGAAACTACATCGCATCCGAGCCTCCATCGCACTTCGCAACTTTTAAGTTTTAACCATAAACTTAACCTGTGGGATCTGTGATGTATGGTACACGGGCTTGACCACGTCATTTTCCACATCACTGCCACATAATCTGCCACGTCACCCTGCCACGTCACCACGCCATGTCAACCCATATCACACTTCGGTGATTATAACTCTTATCTCCACACTTATTCTTTAAACTTTGCGATTTGCGATTTACGATTTTCGACTGGGTCCCACCGCATTGTATATCGCATGTCGTCACTTGTAACTTTTACCTCTCACGATAATCCTTTGAAACTTGCGATGTGAAATTGCGATCAGGTCGCATCGTGAAAAACTTAAAGTTGCGGGCGCTTAAAGGTAATTTATAAAAGGTGTGAAGTGCGCCATGCGACGTGCTAAATGCGGGGAAGTGAAAAAAGGTGGAAGGTGAGGAAAATATTAAATACAAGGTTTGCACGCAGTTTGGACAATGTGGTAAAGGTATGGAGGGTCCCACTTCATCGCGTCGGTAGAAAAAACTATTCGGCATAAGTCTTTAAGAGGTAAAGTTTAAAAATCCGCGGGTTGCGAAGTGCGGGCAGAGGTAAGGTTTACGTTGCATACCAACGGCTATTTGGTGGGTGGGCACAACTATGGTATAGAAATTCAAACTTAGATAATGAGTGGGTTTTATGCAAGGATAAGCCTGAGAAGGTTAGGTGTGTGAGAATTTTAGGGTCAGGTGGGGATTTAGAGCATTGGAGTACAAATTTTTTTATGAAAATGAAGGCAAGAAGAAGGTAGATGGACTGAATGAGGGTAGTATGGGATTTTTCTCACTATTACACTAACTCAGCATCCCTTTCCTTCTTCCTTGAACTAAAAATGGAAGATGAATTCTTCTGAAGCTCTTAGCAGTCAGGATCTCCCTTTCTTTCTCTGAAAATAAATGATAACCATGGAATATTATTTTCAATTATGACAAATCTAAGTAATAACAGTCACTTGGTGATACTGTGAAATACAGGAGTCTAATAGAGTGCATGCATAATGGGAGTTTGGGGGATGTACTTCATGGGCCTAATTATATTGTTCTTGATTGGCCCAAAAGATACAAGATAATTCTTGGAGCAGCTCAGGGCTTACTACATCTTCATCACATGATTGGGAGCCATCCATTGTTCACAAAGAAATTAAATCCAATAATATTTTTTTGGATGAGGATTATGGGGCTCATGTTGCAAATTTCAGTCTTGCGAAAATTTTGTAGAGTTGTGGCATGCGGGTTGATTATATGTCTGCAATTGCTGGGTCTTATGGCTATACAACTCGAGGTTGCTTTTGTGGCACTCTGTAAAATAATTCTATTTGGTATTTCTCCAAATTTTGTTGGATTTCTTTATAACTTCAAGGTTGATATTTTTGTTTTTAACCCATTTGTTTGAGGTTGATCTGGGCCTTGGTCAAGAGACCAATATGGCTTGATGACTTGTTTTTTTTCTTGCGAATTGTTAGGTTGATTGTGCGTTTCGTTTTATTCATGAATTTTAGGTTTTTTTTTTCCTACTTTATCCACTTAATCTATTTCCCTTACCTTGCTCGTATTGTGCTCCTTTCTCCATGAAATGGAATTGCGAATTCTTGTTATGATTGTTTTTCCAGGAAATTGAATTCTACACTAATTACTTCACTCTAAACTTTATATTTATTTTTGGATTCCATGGATATTGGTATGTATTTCCTTCTTTTAATAAAATTGTTACTAAATGTTCTTTTACAGTATTCAATTATTATTTAATCAATTGATTCAACTATTTTTTTGAATGTTAATTTGAATTAATTTGCTAGATATTTTTTTGTATATTAAGTAGAATCAATTTTATGTCCATGTTTCCTTTCTTTAGATTTAAAATCCTAGATGTATGATAGGCATATAAATTAAGTAGCAAACATATACCCATATGTATAATCTGTACCATAAAGTACCTTTGCAGCGTCCTTTCTGAACCAAGCTTGTTGATGTGGATCATGGAACTCTAATTTTGAAGGTGGCCAATGCAGAGATAAAACATTTATGGAGGAATATCAGAAACATGTAATCATACTTCTAAACCTCTCACATTGAATTTCAGAAGAACATAGGTCGAAGATACTAGTATATAATATCCATTAACTGTAATACACAATTATGGGTACTCCATAAAAATCATGAGTTACATAAATTATGTAAGATATCACAAGGTCAAAATAAAAAAATAATATGAAAATTGCTTCCAAAATATAAAGCAGCCAAATTCAGTGGCATAAGAAGAGAGAACATCATCGTAATGCTTTAGGTGTAGTATAAAGTTTACTTCATGGTTTAGCATATTTCTTAAATCATGGTGGTTGAAAGGGCTGGAAAAGGGTAAGTGGAGAGAGGAGTCAACACTGCATGGTACATTTGATGAAAAAAAAATCATTTTTTTTTACAAGCTCGCATAGGAAGCTTTGACGTCATAATTTGAAGTTGTTGCTATCTTAGATGGAGAATTCAACATATAATTGGAAAGAGACAACACTACTGGTGGATTTGGAGAGGGTATTGTAGATCTAGAGGGAAGATACCACGACATCCCTAATGTAGAATGAGATCTAGATGCTTTTCTCAAGCAAAACAGTCTCAAATCATATGTGGTTTATTTTAGTGGTTATCCCATTTATAACACCTACAACTATTATGATAAAAAAATTCATGGAAAAATAAAGTAGGCTAAAAATGAGGGTCGATAATTGATTAGGAGATCATGTCGAAGTTCAAAAATGCTAAAAAATGAAAGTGCTTAGAAGTGGTTGCAACCTGAATGATTGGAAAGGTCTCGTCGCTGCGATTCTGGAACCATGAATGGTTTGCAAAATAGAGGTCGTATGCAGAATTTATTAAGGTTTGAAAATTCTCAGTAAACTCCAAAAATGGACCTTTGACTCAGTTTGACTTATGATTTTTTTTATAAAAAAATATATGTGAAAAATTGAATTTTTATATAGTTTCATGGGCCAATCATTGGGCACCACGTGGCCTTCTTGGAGGCTGCCATATGGCCCCAGGCTGAGGAGAAATTGGTGTGATAAAAACTTGTTTGAGTCTACTGGATTAGAACCCAAGACCCAATTCCACATGCAAAGAGGACCAACCGACCCACCTACGTTCAAGTGCTTAACTACTATTGTTGGCGGAATGTATTTGAGTTTTAAATATTCAATGGGTAGAAAAGGTTAAGGGCTAGCCCTAACTGTTTGTGACCAGGGCTCTAAACCATGGCCTTAAAGGCCTTAACCCGCAGGATGTAAACGATTGGATAACGGTTTCATGTAGCCAACACATCGAAACATTTAATGTGGAGGTTAGAGGTGGATGAACACATAGTTTCAAAGGCAGTTTCGGCAGAGGTCACAAATGACCCCGCCACTAAAATAGTTAATCCAACCATAACAATTCCGACAGTTTTGGAGTGTTCCACCATTTTTGGCGGGAACTCCTATTTTGAAGGAGTTAACTGGATTCCCTCCAATTTTGGAGGAGGTTTTCAAGGGACACTGGGAAAATACTCTTTAGATTTTCGACCAATTTTGATGCATGGATAGTAAATCTTCGGTATTCTCGACATTTGGAACACATTGACATAGGTTGCAGAGACATCAGTGGTCATCTTGTGCAGGTTTAGCTTTGGGAAAGATCAAGGAGCCACTAGGGCCATTAGAGTGTTTTCAGTGTATTGAGCATCCATTGTCTATTTTTTGCAAATTAATAGTCATTCTTAACTAATTCAAGAATTTTGAAGCTATTTTAATAGAGAGAACGACCATTTGAAGCTTTATTTCACATGTACTTACCATTTTTGAGCAATAAGATATGAGGGACATGCTATTGGGAGTTGGACAAGCAGGGGTGAACTGCTTCATCAAATTTGCTGAGTACTGTTACATGTGATGTTTAATTCTCTGTTATTTATTTTTGTACAATGTTTTATAAGAAATTTACATGCTTTAACCTCACACAGAAATCTATTTAACTAAATCAAAATCATTTATTTCACCTGCAAACTTCAGAGAACCTTATGCACACATTTTAATTACTATTTGGATACTTAGCACAACAAAACTAATACATTCCATTAATATCAAGTTGGTATCAGAGCTAGAGTTTCACTCTCTATATTGTTATTGTGCAAATTTTTTTTAACTGTTTGCAAGAGCGTTTCATGCTTACTAGGCTTAATCTTAAGAGAGGAGAAGGTCAATTGGTGCAGAATTTAAGTAATCCTCAGCCAAAGAGGGCAAGAGTGCCATTATCTCCAACTTCAATTTCACCTCAAAGAGAAGCAGAAGAAAACATAAGCATGTCATTAAGAGAAGGATAAATCCATGAAGAAGTTAATCCCAAAGAGGAAGAAAGGGTGTTTACAAAAGCATTCCTTGATTTGACAGAAATGGTGAGAGTCCTTTATCAAGAAAGGAATGAAAGACTAGAAGGAGAAGGATCCAAAATTCACAAGGAAGGATAATGATCGTAAGGAGGCCATAATGATGAAGAGAAATCCAAGAAGGGTAATGGAGGAAATGGAGACAGTTAAAAGTCACCATCATCACCCTCATCCTCATCTTCATCAACCTCTACATCATCTTCAGTACATCATTCTCAAAAAGTCAAGAACATGGGTAAAATTCCTTTTCTTAAACTTGATGTTAAGCTTGAATTGCCAAAGTTTGATGGTGAAGTTAATGCATAAAAGCTAGATAATTGGATTAGGAAATGAGAGGTCTATTTGAGAATTCAAAATTTTCATGACGACGAAACCAAAATTCAGCTAGCTTCATTGAGAATGGAAGGTGCATCTCTTGTTTGGTGGGAAGCCAAGATAAAGGAGGAGATCAAAAAATATGGTAAGATTATCTTATCATGGTTTGATTTCATTTCTTTAATAAAACAACATTTTTATCCATTAGCTCACATGCAGAAAGCCATTATGGACTGGAAAAATTTTAAACAATTGAAAGGACAAAATGTTCAATTTTATACCCAATAATTTAGAAGAAGAGCTCTTTTACTAGGAATATATTTGCATAGCCAAGACACTTTACTCAAGTATATAGGATGTTTTCATACTTACCTAAGATATACCATTCTCATGTTTAACCCTACAAGCTTAGATGAGGTTTGTGTTCAAGCCACACATTTAGAGGCAAGGGGAAAACAAAACTTAGATGGGAATGAGGAAAGTGAGTTTAAAGGAAAATGGAAGAAAAAGAGAAATGCAAATTCTAGAAAAGAGAAGGGAAAATTTTCCTGCAAAAACTGTTCTAAAACTTCGTTGGAAACTTCATCCAGAGTTGAAACCAGAAAGTTCTAAAGCCAAAGATAAATCCAAAGGGAAAGGAAAGATAGTTGCAATAGTTGAACAAGACCTAGGGTCAGAATTAGGAAATGGAACAAAAATCATAGCTATGGCACTAAAGAACTTGAAGGGGAAAGAGAATGGAAAAAAACCTAGTTCTAGTATTTCTAACTGTCACATAGAAGCTCCAAGTGAAGAGAAGAGAATTGAACTGTTTCAAGTGAGGGTCATTTCCAAACATACCAAGGTTGACACACTATTTGACAGTGGTTCGCAAGCGAATCTTATTTCTGAAGACTTCATCAAGAAACTAAATCTTGAGACCATTCCACATCCTAAACCATATCCTCTTGGTTGGATTTGTAAGGATGCAAATTTACAAGTTTTAAATAAGTGCATGTTGCGCTTTGCAATAACAACACATTTTATTGACACGGTTGAATTAGATGTTGTTCCGATTGATATTACAGGTGTGGTATTGGGCAGTCATTACTTGTATGATAGGAAAGATATCTTTCGTCACCATGAGAACAAGTAACATTTATTCAAGGATGGCAAGGAACTTATTGTGAGAGCTCATCGAAAAAAACTAGACTCTTCTTTAGTGAATGCAGGGCAGATGAAGAGGCTCATCAATGCAAGTCAAAACTTGACATTGATGATGATTAAACAAAGGGAATTTGTATATAATCATTTTCATGTAAATGCTGATGTAAATAATGAGTTGTTTCAGTCTGAAAGCAGGTTGTCTTTGAAAGAAGATGACAAGAAGTTGCAACAATCATCTTTGGTGTCGATCCGCACGGAAAACAAAGTGTCAGTGCAAGAAGGTGAAAATTTCCAAGAGGAGGTAAAGCAACTTAGTAAAGAAGGCACAAAGTTCAACAATAATAATTGCTGGTTTCAGAAAGGCAGGGTACTATGGCGAGGACACTTAATCAGGAATCGACACAAGTACAAGGTTAATTCAGCAAAAAATCGCCATAAGGACAGGATGCAAGGTGAAAGTAATTTTAAATTTCTTTTGATTAAAGACCAATGTGGAAACAATATTTTTACTGCAAAGTTAAGTTGTTGTTCTGCAAGTTTTGAAAATGTGTAGCATGACAATGTTAAAGTCAACAACAATTGGTCAATGGAATCAAGGAAAAAATTGTCATTTCAAGAAAAGCTCCAATTAATGAAATCAGGGAAATTTGAGTGGATTAAGATTGGAAGAGTGGAGACATAGTCTCTGCATCTTCAGGTTCAGTAGGCGAGAGAGATTTTGGGGTCCAAAATCTTCCCAGTGGGAAGGTGTGATCAGGAGATCATGTCCATAGTTCAAAAATTCTCAAAACTCAAAGTGCTCAAAAGTGGTTGCAACCTGAACTACCGAAAAGGTCTCATCGCTGTGATTCTAGCGCCATGAACGGTTCGAAAAATAGAGGTCGTATGAAGAAGTTATTAAGGTTTGAAAATGCCTAGTAAACTCCAAAAATAGACCTTTGAATCAGTTTTACTTATGACAAAAATTATAAAAAAATATATGTTCAAAATTGATTTTTCATATAATTTCATGGGCCAATCATTATGCGCCACGTGGCCCCAAGTTGAGGAGAAATTGGTGTGGTAAAAAATTGTTTGAGTCTACGGGATTCGAACCTGAGATCCAACTCCGCATGCAAAGAGGACCGATTGACTTGCCTACATTCAAGTGCTTAACTACTATCATTGGCGGAATGTATTTGAGTTTTAAATATTGAATAGGTGGAAAAGGTTAAGGGCTAGCCCTGACTATTCGTGACCAGGGCTTTAAACCATGGCCTTAAAGGCCTTAAAATGTAGGATGTAAACGGTTGGATAATGGTTTCATGTGGCCAGCACATTGAAACATTTAATGCAGAGGTTAGTGGCAGATGAACATGCGGTTTTGAAGGCAGATTCGGCGGAGGTAACATGTGAACCCACCACTCAAACAGCTTATGCAACCGTTAACGGTTCTGACAGTTTTGGAGTGCGCCACCATTTTTGGTGGGAACTCCTATTTTGAAGGAGTTAACTGGATTCCCTCAAGTTTTGGAGGAGGTTTTCAAGGGACACCGAGAAAATTATTGTTTTGGTCATAAATCTATGGATTTTCGACCAATTTTGATGCATGGATAGTCAATTTTGGGTATTCTCAATATTTTGAACACATTGGCACAAGCTTCAGAGTCATCAAAGGTCACATTGTGCAGGTTTGGCTTTGCGAAAGATTAAGGAGCCATTAGGGCCACTAGGGTGATTTCAGTGTATTGAGCATCCATTTTCTGTTTTCTGCAAATGAATAGTCATTCCTGACTAATTCAAGCATTCTAAAGATTTTTTAACAGATAGCACAACCATTTGAAGCTTTATTTCACATGTACTTACCATTTTTGAGAAATAACATATGAGGGACATGCCATTGGGAGCTAGACTAGAAGATGTAGCCCAAGAGGGGTGAGCTGCTTCATCAAAATTTCTGAGTACTGTTAGCTCCCTATAATTTGCTAGATTGATTGAGATACAAATTGACAAGGGTAACATCAAACCAAGCTTTAGAGCTCTAGGATCTAGCCCTCCTAGTCTCAGAGAGGGATCTCTCAATATGTTTGTAAGGATATAGCTTGATGCTTTTAAGAGGTTGATTTTAGGCTAGTTATTAAGTGCAAGTTTGTTTGTTTGGGTTTGGTTGGGCATGATACTTTGATAGATTTTAGATAGGAAACATGGAAGATTGTTAAGTCATTGGGCAATGGAGTCTAACAAGGTCCAGATGAGTTCATCAATGGTTTTAAGAGCATATGTAGGGCAAGTTTACTTGGTTGGTGGATCTTTTAAGGTTGTGATGGATTTATGAAATGGACATAAAGATTGAGAACAAAAAAATAATAAAGGGCTGAAACATAATCCTTTATATACTTATAAATTGAGGGAGTTAGAAAATTGATAAGAACAACAAGAGAATCAAAAGCATAAGCAGAAGCTAATACATTTAATTTCAGACTGAAAACAGATAATTAACCAAGACAAACATTCAAATAAAAACACAGAAAGGTAAGAAACTTATCCAAATTTCAGTTCTTTTATCATCTAGAGCAGAAAAACATTAAGAGATACAAGTAACTATAACCATAGAAGGAGAGAAAACTCTAAAATCCAAAGTTACAACTATAAGGCTTCCTTAAAACAACTTCAGCTAAGTAAAGGAAAAGAGCATGATTTGAAATAGAATTCTTTGACAAACTTAGACAAAGCTGCTTTGAAGAGATGATTCCAAGAACAAAATATCTCAGTGGCAACAATATGTAGGGCTAACCATAAATCATAATTGATGCTAACTGATCTAATATTATCCAAGAAATGAACGAGCTAAGAACTTGTTAGAGAGCAAAAAGATGAATTCTCTAATATATCCTAGCAGAAGAAAATATTAAGGTAGTGAAGGACAATTAGATTTAAGGTGAAATTAGAAACATTTCTTAATCTAAATTCTTTGTCCTACTGCAACATAGCAAGATGGAAACAATAATGGAAAACTTAGAAAACATAAACAAAATAAAACTTCATCATCAACCAAGCCTATGGATCCTGCAAACAATCCTTCTCCATCAACAAAAAAATCAGATCATGCATGAGTTCCAAGACATCAATTTCTCTTCAAGAGCTTCAAAGGACTATGTATTATTCCAGCTTCAGTCATCAAAATCCAACATTTACAATGAGTTCCAGTGTAGTATTTATACTGCAAATGAGGAGGTGGAACTATTTTTTAGGGTTTAAATTTCATTTATGACAGAGTAAATACGTTCCTGACCTTGATAACCATGCAAGGCATAAGGTGGGAACATCTGTAGATACCTCTCTGTTTTAATAACTTTGTCTTTACTTTCTAGGGATAAAATAGGTGAAAGGATTGTCTTTAAAGCTTTATCATTATCTTTTATAATAACTGTCATGACAGTTTAAAATATCTTCTTTAGTGTAATAACTGCCAATTTTCCCTTTGGGACAAAAAGTGGGCCAAAGGTGTCAGTTTGATATATTAAGAGAATAACTGCTCCTTTTGATGTATTTGAGGCTCTTTAGGCCTAACTTGCCTTAATTTAATCATTAAAAATGTGTCTAAAGCCTGATCTGTTTAGCCTTCATAATCCATTATATTGTTTTTATCTCCTTTCAGACATTCTTTAAACTTCTTTTCATCCTTTGTTAATTGTGTTCTTAACCACTCTAATATTCATTTGAGCTTTAGCCTCTGTCTTTTCTCTTTGATCTTTACTGACTTCCTTTGACTTTAGAGCTTCCGTCTTTAATCACTGCTTCTTGAAAAGCTAATTTATGCTTTATCAACCTTAACCTTTAGTTAACCTACCTCGCTGTCCTTCCCCTATTTTTGTTAAAACATTTGTTTTATTCTTTAATCATTTGTCTTTCGACCTTTAGCCTTTAATCACTGGTTTTTAAAGGGCTAATATTTTCAGCTTTATCCCTTTAAACTGTGTTTTTGGCCTAATTCTACCTTTAGTCTATGTTTCCATTGATTTTTAACCAATAAACCATGTCTTTAGGCCCTTTAGCCTTGATTTGTATTTTTAATTAGTCTTCTTCGCTGTCTTTTCCTGTTTCTTCTTCTACACAATTGCTTTATCTCTTAATCTTTATCCTTCGACCCTTTTCTTTCTAATTATTTGACTTAAAGGACTGATTTCTGCCTCTTCATCTATTTACCATGATCAAGTCATTGGTATTTTGTTTCTTCACATCTTTAACTGATGTTTTAACCTTTAGTCTTCAAACTTTGCGCTTTTAATCCTTTCTCTTTGTTTTAAGCCTTTAATCCTATCGATCTTAATTTTTGGTCTTTAAACTTCATTGATTTTTCTCCTTCTTTGTGCAGGGTTTCCCTTTGGTGCGCTAGAGGGTTTTGTGTTTCAATCAGTGGTTATGAAACACTAATTAAAACCTTTGAATTAAAAACAACCCCATCCATTTTTTGTTTGAGACCCTCAGAATTATCTTGAGGCATCAATCTTTCTCTCGACTTGTGAGATAGCCCCTTGGGCTTGGGGCACCATCAAACCTGCAAAAATAAACAATATTTTTAGTTTAAAACTTGCATTTTTCATGGATTAAACTTCTTTAGCAGTTCGAGGCGTCGGAGCGATGTCTAGAGGAGCGGGATATGCATGGAGGAAGGGTTTATGGGCGAAAAGTGCACAAACAAGTTTTAAAATAGTTTTGGCGTGAAAAATGGGAAAGGTGGTTTTGCAAAAACCACTAGCAGTTTTCGCGCTGCCCATGAGCGGTAAGTGGTAAAATGCAAATCGAAAACGATACACATTGGAGGGTGACGTGTGTCCCCCCGAAACCAATGTTTTCGCGTTGATTTTTCACATTAAAACTCGGTGGTGGATCGAATGTGAAATCGACTCCGGGCTGTCGGATATGGCAGCTCTAGATCTACGGTGGAGAAGGAGTGTGGTGTGGGAAGGTGCAGGGTGGTGGGAGATAGTGGAAGACAGGTGGCAGATGGAGAGTGCATGGATGGTGGAGCAGTGGGTGGTGGGCTTGAGAGTGACGTGGACTTATTTGGCAGGTAGCGAAAAGATTGGGAGATGGGAGGGTCAACCATAGCCATTAGATCGTCGGGATGGATGGCTAAGATCCATCGAGGAAGATGCAAGCACGGAGAAAAATGGATTAGAGGGGCTGAGAAGTTAAGGTTGGATGATAGCCATCAGATCGGGGGTGATCGACGGTGGAGATCGCTCTGGGAGATGAATGGATGGGAGGATGGCGGAGGGGGTTGAGAGAAATGGTGGCCTCTCGAAGATCCACAGTGGAGGTTTGCCCCGTGGAGTGGTCAGATGGGGGAACAATTGACAGGTCAGGAGCATAATGACCGTTGGATCACAGCTTGAGGCTCTAGATCCATGGTGGATAATGGCCCAATAAAATAACAGAGAGGAATAAGAAGAAAAGGGGAAGAGGGCTAAGGGTAGGTGCTGGGGCATGGTCCCGTGAAAGAGTAAGGGGACCGGGAGCCAGGGAAAAAGAGGCTAAGGCCTGGCGCTTGGTCACTGCCCTGGGTCTTGTGAAGGAGAGGGGGCTAAGGGCTTAAGCTCGAAGGGCTTAAGGCCTAATATTTTAAATTGGGTGGAGATTTAGGTCTAAAACAGGTCTTTTAATATTTTTTGAAGTTTTCGGTAAGGTAAAGAGGGTATTTAAAACCATTAAAAAGGGGTTTTTTACAGGTTTTAAAGGGTTTTTATGAGTAAATGAGGGATTTAGTGAAGGAAATGGAATTTTTAGAAGGGGAAAAGGACTTGTTAAGATAGGATCAAAAAATGGAAAAATGGGTGAATGAAATGGAGGTGAAATTGGTGGAAATTATGGCTTTGAAGGCAGTTTTCATTTTGAATCAACAGGATAACCTTTTTAGGAGACATAGATGAAGATTTCAGTGAACTGATGGACTTAGGCTAATGAAGGCAGTGAGATTTCTAAAACTCACAATTTCTCTACAAATATTGTTTCTAGAAATTTGAGTTGTTTCAATTTTAATCATCTTTGGATAAAGTCAAAAATTATGGATGACTAATATTGGCTCCACTTGGGGAGGACAACTTTACTTTTAGGTGTCCAAGACCTCAACTTATGAATTGGCCTTAAGTAGACCAGTGCCTTATCCATTGGGCAGATTTATCCTTTTCTTGCTGATCTTTCTTTGAAAAAGACAACTTTTATCAATTTGCAACATGTAATTTCTTCAAACAACATCTCTACCTACCCAATCTTACTTGTCCTAGCATTTTTTCTTTTGTGGGTGCACTTGCACTTGCAAACCCTTTGAAACATCAACATTTTATTCTTTTCAAAGCAGGAAAAACCAATCTAAATCCATCCTTATTTCTTCCGAGGGTCCATATTAAACAGTTGAACTCTTTTATTTCTACCTATACTACTATCTGTCAAGATTAAGCTGTTTGACAAATCTGCATTCTCTATATTCTAAAACAGAAATTTAAAACATAGCTAAATCAGGGTTAAGCAGTCTGATTTGCTATGGTGTCTATGGATTTATGTACAAGCTGCACATAGACTTTATTTGCAGAAAAATAAAACAAAAATTGTGAAGGCTTAAGATCTGAAAATTATAAACATCCTTCTATTCTCTTTCCAGCTCTAGTTTTGATCTATTTAGAGCTATCTTTTTCCTTTTCTTGGTTCATATTTTGGGCATGTTTGAACCATTACTTTCTACCCTAATCTATTCCACTGATAAGCCAAGATGATACAGTTTTTCAAATCTTCTTCACTAACCTATCAGCATGAAATTCAAATTGACTCAATCATGTTTAGGTTGTATGATTGAATAATTTACAAGTAGTGGCATTTGAGCTTTCACACAAACCTTATTTTTCATAAAAGTAAATCAGAAAAATAAGGCCACGATTTTTTCTTTTGTGAGGCATATTTATCTATCTCTTTGGTTCTGTTTTAAGCATGTGGAACTAGTATCTTTTCAATCTCCTAATCTATATTTATTTGAATAAGTTAAGTCTGAAATAATGTTTTATCAGCAAAAGTTTCTACTAACTTATCAACATAAATTTAAAGCATGTTCAGCCATGATTAGGCTAGATGACTGAACAAGATATCATTTTGGATCAGCAGTGGCATTTAGACTTGCTCACTTTCAATATCACTATTTTTCGGATATGGGGCTTGTACCTTGTTTTTGAATTTGCCCTCTTTTTCCTTTTTCTATTGTTTTTGTGTTTTTCTTTTTCAAATTTTAAAGAGCAATGTTATATACAATGAAATTTTTTTGAAACTAATATTCTTGGCAGAAATAGTGCTTGAGCATCCTATCATTGACAGGACCTCCAAATAGATCTATTCCATCAAGTTCCTTAAAAAAGAAAGCATTGTTGCCTCTCACTGAATCAATGATATAGGGGCCTTTCCACATATTTTCAAACTTACCATGTTTTCCTTTCTCTTCCCTTCTAGAATACCACTTTAGAACTATATTTCCAACTTGGAAATCATTTTCTTTAGTCCTTTTATCAAATAGTTTCTTGATGTTCTCTTGGAATATTTGTGTTATGTTGTACACTTCCTCTCTTAACTGCTGTAAATGAATGGTTTGATTGATCCTTCTATGCATATCATTCTCTTCAGCTTGTACTTCTTGAAGAAGTTTCATGACCGGAACTCCTAAGGATGTTGGGAAGACTGCATCCATACCATAAACTAACTGATAGGGAGACATATTTATTGACTTTTTGGTGGTTAATCTATCAACCCATAAAGCATGAATAAGCTTACTATGCCATGATTTCTGATTCTGCTCCAACAGTTTTTTGATAATATTGACCAGGATTTTGTTGGAGGATTTAGCTAATCCATTCCCTTGGGCATAGTAGGCAGTAGAATGACCCAATGTGATATGATATTTATAGCAGAAGTCAACCATTTTTTTAGACTTGAAAGCAACAACATTATCTGTGATAATTTTTGTAGGACAACTAAATCTGGATAGTATGTTGGTTTCAAGGAACTTAATAATGACAGAGTCAATAGAATTCTTAGAAGGTATGGTTTCTATCCACTTGGTAAAATAATTGGTGACAGTGAGGATCCACTTATGTTGGGCTAAAGAAGATGGGTGAATTTCCCCAATGAAGTCCAAACCCCATTTTTGAAAGGGAGCCTCAACATTGATGGGATGTAAGGGTAAAGGTAGGAGTTTTCTCTTGCCATAAAAAATTTGACACTTATGGCAATACATGACAAGTTTTTGAGTATCTAGGAAAAGGGTGGGCCAATAGTAACCAAATCTTAGGATTTTATTTGTTGTAGTTTTCCAGTAAAGATGTCCTCCACATTCTCCCTCATGCAGCTCATCCATGATTTTTCCTGCATCAATCTCAAGAAAAAAATTAAGAAATATTCCAACAACATTCTTCCAATACAAAACTCCATCTAATATACAATAATTTAAAGCCTTTTGTTTGACAAATCTAGCTTTTGTTTTTGACAAAGAAGGAGGAGCATTCAGATAAAGCAACAAATATATGATGTCAGCATACCAACGAGAATTCATGAATGTTTCTTCAATGAATGGTGTTGTACATTCTTCTATCTCTTCCAAAATATCAGCCATGTTCATATCTAAAGCTTGGAAGTTTGACTCATCCATGAGTTTTGCAAGTCCTGGTCCTTTAATCAATTTAGTGGGTCTGATTTCCAAATCATATTCTAAAATGGTAGCAATCCACTTGCCCCTTTTACCTTCAGGGTCTTGATTAAGTATATCTTTGACAATCGTGTTTGGGACAAAAGCCATGATATGTGAATGCAAAATATAAACACTAAAATCCTTCAAAGCTTTGATTAACACAAAGGCTTGTTTCTACATAATGTTATACTTTAGAGGGACATCTCTTAAGGCTTTGCTGAAGAAAGCTATGGGTTGCTCTTGCCCCATGATGTTCTTTTGCAACAATACCGCTGCTACAATATGTTCAGAGGCAAAGGAGAAAATGTAAAAGTCTTTGGTGAAGTCAGGGCTCATTAAGACTGGTGCTTGTGTGAGTGCTTGTTTTACCAGCTCAAAATATTGTTTTTCTTCCATATTCCACTTCACTCCTACTTCCTTTTTCAACATATTCGTGATATTTCTTAGGAGCTTAGCAAAGTTAGGGATGAATCTTCTTAGGAAGTTAATCTTTCCAATGAAATATTGCAGCTCTTTAATGTTCTTGGGATGGCTGATTTGTAAGATGCCTTCTATTCTTTTGGGATCTATCTTGATTCCTTCCTCAGAGATGATGTGACCTAAGATTTTTCCTTCCTGAAGTCCAAACAAATTTTTCTTAGGATTTAGAGACAAGCCATACTTTCTACATTTTTCTAAGACTTTTCTCAAGTGGAATAAGTGCTCTGCATTAGTCTTAGAGTGGACAATGATGTCATCAATGTATAGGATTATGAAGTAACCTATGTCTTCTGAAAAATCTATGTCCATTTCCCTTTGGAAAGTAGCCCCTGCATTCATTAAACCAAATGGAATTTTAACATACATGAACGTACCCCAAGGTGTAGTGAAAGAAGTTTTAAGTTGGTCACTTGGAAATATTAGAACTTGGTTATAACCTGAGAAGCCATCTAGTAATGAGATTCTTTGTGAACCATCTAATTTTTGGAGTATGTGATCCATTTTAGGCAAGGGGTAATTGTCTTTCAAGGAGGCTTTGTTCAAATTTCTGAAGTCAATACAAAGCCTAATTTCCATAGTCTTCTTCCTAACTGACACAAGGTTGGACACCCATTCTGAGTATCGGATAGGGACTATGATCCCGACATCGTACATCTTTTTGATTTCTTTCTGAACTGAGGGTAACAAGAGGGGATTTATTCTTCTCAACTTTTGTTTAAATTATTTCTGATTTTCTTTGAGAGGAATTTTATGTTGGATGATTTTGGTGTCATAGGATTTCAAGTCTTCATACCCCCAAGCAAACACATCTTTAAATTTTATAAAAAGCTCAATGTATTTCTATTTTGTGTGAGATGGGAGGGTTTTGGACAGGTTGATTATTTTGGGCTCTTTCGTCCCTCCAATGTTACACTCTTCTACATTTTTTTCTGTGGGTTCCATCTTGGATTTTTTAGCTACATCATTAAAATCAAACAACTCTTCTAGTGGTGTAAGGCCTCTTGGCAAGGTCTCATCTTTGTATTGTAGAATTTCAAGTTCTCTTTGATCTGATTTATCAAATACTTTTGCAACACAAGGTTTTTGATGGTGGTTCATCATCAAAGGATAGCTTTGTTTTGGGAGTTTCTTTTTCAGCATAATTATTTCTTTCAAATATCGAACTCTTTTTTGTGCTTGAAAAGTCATTTCTGGATTGCAGAAAATCATATATTTGGTCATCATTGTCAAACACTTGCCAATGGCTCAATTTTTCTGGTACAATAGGCCTGTTCTTTATTTTGATGAGGCATTGATTATTTTCATAAGGTAAAGAGAAATTTCTAGCAGCAAAGGCAAGCTCATTAGCAAGACAATTTTGGGCCCTAGGGATGAAAGTAAGCTCATATTTCTCAAAGGTTTTGAGAAGGTCTAGGGCAGCATTTCTATATTCCCTTAACCTAGGGTTATTGGCTAAATATTCTCCCTTAATTTGATTGATGATTAGTTTAGAATCTCCTTGGATCAAGATTTTCTTGGCTTTGAGATTTTTAAGTAAGTATAGACTAATAAGGAGAGCCTCATACTCTGCAACATTCTTGGTACATTGAAAATTTAACCTATAGGAATGGCCTTCATTTGTGTTGTGGATCCAAACACCAGCCCCTGATCTGGCCTTACCATAAGAACCATCAAAGCTTATATGCCAAAGGGTGTCAATTTCAGTTTTTTCAATGTTCTGTACTTCGGGGTTGCTAGAGTTTTGGGAGTCATTTTCTTGATTAGAGAGTTGGTTTGATTGTTTTTGGGGACTTAGTTCTCTCTCATTGTCATTCACTTGTTCAATTATGTCATTTTCATTGTACAGGATGAAGGAGTCGAGGTCTGAGTGAATGGAATAAACTGCTGTGTTATTTTTCCTATCTATGTTACTCCCCATGTATTTCATGTGGGATTCCCGATACAATCTTCTTGTTTTATTGAAGACTAGGATGGTGGCATAGGTCATGTCCATTTGAAGGCTGCCCTAGAGTTTGGCCCCCCATGATCTAGATAAAAGCATGCCATAATTTGGGGGGATTTCAGCCACAAATATATCCATGACTAGACTCTTAGCGGGAATTTGTGCCAGATAAACACACAGATCCTTGATTAGGCCCAGAAACTTAACCCTAATGGAATCAAAAGAAGACAAGTCTTTGTAAGGCTTTGTGATTTCTAGACCCAATCTCTCCATCACAACCTTTGGCATGAGATTGTGTGAGGCACTGGAGTCTAGCATAACATTATGCAGAATTTTGTCATGTATGTTTAGACTGACATAGAAATAAGGGACTACTCCTTCTTGATATCTTCCTTCTACTTCAGGACCAAAAACAAATTCTGGTTTATCATCAGTTAAGTTCAAGGTATCAGTATCCTTGCCTATGTTTAACACTTTGAAAATCTAGGATATATATACCTCTTGGGTTACCAATTCAGTGAGGGGTATAGTGATCATGATTTTGGCAATCTCCACCTCAAAACTAAAAGGCGCAGGTATTTTTATTGCATTTACATTAGTTTTATCAGCCATGAAATTTTCTACATTTTTAATTTTCTGATTCTGATTTGATGATTTGGATAGTAAGGTTTTTTCACGGCCACTATTTGAAGTACTAGGGAAGTTTGAATCATTACTAGGCTGGCTAGTCTTTTTCTTGTTTAGTTCAGTTTTTTTAGCCATAGTATTTGTGTTTTCTGCTGTATTTTTAGGGATAGGTTCATAGGTTCTTCTAATAACAGTGTTTGGCTGATCTGTTTTAGGAACATCTTGAGTCTTCTTGCTCCTAAGGTTATACTGCTTATGGAATTCCATTATGGCATTCTCAAATCCTAATCTAGTCTTTGGAATCTTCATATGATTTCTCATTTGGTTTTGAAGAAAAAATCCTTTGTTCTTCTTCAGTAAGGAATGTGTTATCCTCATCATCCGAACTTATGACATTTACATGGTCTTCTTCCAACTTCTCAGGCTCTCTTTCTTCTTCATCTACATAGTTGCCTTGGAAAGGGGGTCTGATTTGTTGCTCACTCTCTATTTTTATGATTTGAGGAGGGTCTCTTTTAAAATTTTGGTTTCTATTTCTGTTTTGAAGATTGGCTTAATTTTCCCTAGGAGGATTTCTCTCATTCAAACTGAAATTTTCCATCATCCTCTCCATTGTAAGAACAATGGAGTCAAGTTTGGTTTTGGAAGAGGAGGGTGCAGGTGTTGTGTCATCTCTATAAGTCACCCTTTTTTTCTGATCTCGCCCTATCCCTTTTCTCAATCAAATTGGCCTCTACACTTACAACCCCCTTTTGCATGTCTTCTAGAGTTTGGTAATCTCTCTCCCTCAATGATAGGCCATATCAACATCAAAGCCTTTGGGATATTTTATTAAGGAAAAGCCTTGGGGAGGTTTCATGTGAGGTGGGAGAGTGTTGTAAATAGTGTTAAACCTAGTGGAGTAGTCATGAACACTTTATCCCAGATTTCTCTTAAGATTGTTATACTCAGACAGAGTTTGGAGGGGGTTCTTCTTGATTCCCCATTTGTTCACAAAGGTTTGGTATAAAGTAGGGATATCATGAATGCCGTTGGGAGGTGAGTCTTTAAACCATTTCTTGGGTTCTCCCCATAGCCTCTAAGCAAAAATCCTCATTTGTATGGTTTCTTCTTCTATCTCCATATAGTCAAAAACATCATTAATTCTATCTAGATGTTTTTGAGCAATAATGGATTCAGTCCCTACAAAGTGAGGGATTTTGGACTAATAGTCATTTGGCAAAGGAAATAGTGGTCGTTGTAGAGCTAGTGGAGCATACCAAGTTGCCATGATGGGAGGGAAAGGAAACAAAGGTTGATTTAAAAGGGGAGGATTTGTGAGAGGTGGAGGAGGATGGAGTGAAGTGGTTTATACACTGGTGGTATGGATGGGAGTAGCTGAGGTACTTGGACCAGAAGAATGATTCTGAATAGATTTGATATGAAAAGGGCCAAAGTGATGTAGAAGCTGAAAATCAGGAGGAGTGGAAGGAGAAGTTTCTCTACTGAGGCTTTGCTGCAAATCTATGGGCTTAAAGTCAGCTTGGTCAACCCTATTTTGTGACTTGGTCCTGAATAAGTTCTTGGTATGGTGCAAATAAAACTAATGATATTGTGAAACTGTAAGGTGTTCTGGTGCATAACTCACTCTAAGGATGGTCCTAACAGTGGGTGAGTTTCCAGCTTTAGGATTTTTCCACAAAATATTTTCTGGGTTATCAACTATAGTAGGAGGTGTTAGCCACCTATAAATTTTTGACATAGCAAACAGGTGGCTAAATTTTTTTTGAGCCTTCAAGAGAAACATTTCCCTTGAAAATATTTCATTCTTGAATCCTCTATGTGGTTTTTTCCTCTGAAGAGATCTCCACTGCTGTTTCCACTAAAAAATCCCTGTTGTTTTGTGAAAAAGAATGCTTCAAAAGGCCTCTGTAATTTTCCATTTTCACTCATTTCCATCCATTTTAATTAAGCCTTATTTTCCTCTTTAGAACCTCCATATCCCTCTAACAGCCTCCAAAATCCTTTTAAGCCACTAAAAATCCCTTTTACAGTTTTAAAACACCCTTTTCCCCTTTACCGAAAGCCAAGAAATTCCTTGAAAAACGCTGATTTTGGCCTAAAATACCCTTTTTAAAACTAAGGTGTTAAGCCCCTTCCAGCTTAACCCTTAGCCCCTTTTCCACATATGACCCATGCCCAGGACCAGGTGCTAAGCCTCGTCATGCTAATCGCAATTAGAGCTTTCACTATCACCTTTTTCCTTTGTTTCTTGTAATTTTCCGATGCGATGACCATTTGTTCTATCGGCCTCTGCTGCAACCTCCACCATTGATTATCTGCAGATCCAACGGTTTATCGCCAATCATAGAGTTTCAAGTTCTATCCCATGTCCCCGCTGATCTACAATCCCCGATTGAATCCCGACCGTCCATCCATACAGATCCGACGGCTGAGACACCATCGCACTTCGCTCCCGAGTCCAGCATCATCGCTCTGTCGATTTAATCTAGACCGTTGAATCCACAAGAACCAACGACCCAGATTTAATCGCGCTTTGCTCATTTTCCCCCCATCATCTCCCCTCAAATAAAATCTCGACCGTTGATCTCCCCTATGATCCAACAGTCCGTGCTAAATCGCAAAATTAAAACATCGGATTTTTGGCCCCTACCTTTTCTCCGATGCGATTGGATCTTTGCCGTCGATTTCATAGATCCAATGGCCAGGATTTAATCCATTATTAGCTCTCCCAACCAAATCACACATTCATCTTTCTGTATGGCTCTCTTATCCCCACCGTCAAATCTCTCTGCCTTTCATCCGATGGATGAGAATGCATACTACGTGATTTCTGCGTCCGAGGTTTAATGTTCCAAATTTACGCGATGAAAGCAGTTTTGGGAGGAAACGTGTCAGGCAACGATGCATATCGCATTTTTTCAGCAATATTTCAAAACCACTCCAAAGTTTCACAAAACCAACAATTTTTCTGCTAAAACCACTCCTCCCAATATAATTCTTCTTTTAATCTTAGCCATTGATTGTTTGATCTAACGGTTCATATTATATTGCGTCTTCATCCATATTTATTTCATCGGAGCTTCCAAATGATTTCATCGAAATATCTCCACCATTGATCTCTTCCAGTGATCCAACGATCCATATTCACTCTTCCTCCGCCCCTTGGGCCCACCACCAAAAGCCTCCGATTTCATTCATTTTAACCTTTTTCCTTTGTAATTCACCCAAACATTAAACTTTGTGTTTTAACACTAAAGGTATTTTCTTATACCTAATTAAGTCTAACCACTGCACCGGTAAATCTTGACCGTTGATGATCATCCATCAGTCTAATCGGACGGTCTAAAACCCTCCTCGCACCAAACTTTCATCAGCTTAGTTTTTCACCATTCCGCCATGATTTTTACTCATTCCTTCACCTGCATCCACCATTTCCATTACTATGACACTGATTCCTCGACCTCCACAGCATCCTCCTCCACTCCCATTGATTTCTTAACATTTTTATCGTCTCTTTGCAGGGTTACAGATAGTGAAATTCACTCTCTGTCTCACTATCAAAGACAGGGCAATACAGAGCGCAGAATGCCATTTTCAGAGCCGAAGATTGCAGGGAAGGTGCTTGAGAAGGTTTAAACATGATTTTCAGTAAAGATCAAGTGTTAAATTATTTTTCAAACCCTACAGCGCCATTAAAACCTGCATATTCACAGACAGATCAAAAAGGAAGCGACAAAGAGTATCAGTGATAGTTTAAAGGGATTAAAAGCTCATTATTGAAGATTAAATTCTTTAATCCAGTGTTTAAAGGATGAAGATATATATTGAAGACCTTATGAATGATCCAGAAGGCTAATAAGGCCTAAAATGCATGAAACAAACCATATCAGTGTTTAACATTAGTAGAGTGTTCTTTCCCAAGAAAGGACAAGTTCCCATAATGTTTTTATTCTCCATCAAGTTCCTAAGATGATTATCACCCTGACAGAAGTCCTAAGATTTCCAGAGCATTAGTTACGAAGTATGGAAGGTCTGAAAGTAATTTATCTGCCTTACTTGTCCTAGAGTACAAATAGAGTACAAACAGCCAGGAAGTACCTCTGAAAATACCTCTGAAGTAATTATCAACATGTCGAAGACTCCTAGTTCACCCAAAGAGTATTGAAAGTCAATACGGGATATTAAAAAAGAATGGGCCTCAAGCACTCTTCGTCTTCTGTTTTAATGTTTCATTTAAAGTTCTATCTACCTCTACATACACTCTTTCCGCTATAAGAACTCTTCTAAAAAACATTGTAAATGTTGGTTAATCGTGGATTGTAAGCTGTTTCATTGAGATAGAGTTTTGTGTATAAGTTGTAAAATAGGATGGGAGATGATTTTCTAGTTGATATCAAGCTGCTCGAAAATGATGTATGTGACTGGTGTTTCTCTTTAATATGACAAGCATGTTCATTGGATCCTGATCTAAATCAGTGGTGAAGTGTTCTATATTTTATCGTTTTCCCCTCTATTATGCATCACGTTTAATTTCTCTAATAAGAATCAGTAATATTGCTTAGGATATACTGCTGTAAAGTACCCTAATGCTACCTACTCTTCTTATCTTTGATGTTTTCTGCTAAGTGTGTAATCTAAGAACAAATTCAAGATAATTTAACCAGTATAGTAGTTGGTTTTACCCATGCTTGTTGATGTATGAATTTAGAGTTTGTTCTTAGATGTTCTTGTCTGGTTTTAACTGAAATAATTGGGAAATTGGGAGATTTAGAGTTATTTCTGTCTCACTAGGGTCCTTTTCCAAGAGTTTTCCTTTCTAAGATCCCTTAAGTTGAATGTCAAAATCAGAGAAGGTTAAAGGTCTTTCTCTGATCTTAGGCTTCACTTTGTGTCCATCTTGAATGTTTTCTATCATCGGAAGAGTTAACCTCATTAGAAGTTTGATCATAGACAGTTAAGGCATGCCCTATCCCTAGATTTTCTCCTAAGTCGTCACCTTGGAAGGTTTCCTTGTCATTCACCTTCATTTCCTATCATTTCATCCATACTATCATCTTTAAAGATCCTCTGATTTAGATGACTAGCCCATTTGAAAGCCTTGGATATTGAATTTCAAGTTAACCCTTTTATGATCCCATTGCCAAATGGACTTGTGTTTTCTTTGAATTATCTCCCCATTGCTAAAATCCTCCTTTACGCACTTCTTTACCTTACATTGAACCCTTCTTTCATGTTTCCCAACCAAACAACAAAACAAAACAAAACAACAACCCTTGTGCCCTATAACTAGCCTAATACCTTAAATTGAAATTCAAAGATATATATTTCTTTGCCTTTATAGAGAGATCCCCCTCTGGATCCAGGAGGGCTAGATCCTAAGATCCCAAAGTGGTTTGATGTTGTCTTATCATTTGGTATTTCCAAATCTGCCAAATCATAGGAACCAAAACATAATGGCGACTCCGTTGGGGACTTGAGTGTTTTTCATCCTAGATACCTTTAATATCTCAAATTTCCCCTTGATTCAAGAATATTTGGTGTGTTAGCCAGTTGAGTTCCCAACATAATGGTGACTCCACTGGGGACCTTTGAGTAAAGCATTCCTTAAAAAATTTCTAAGAAATCAAAGAATACCAATAGCCTTGATTTGGTATTTAATCACTGTAGTGAACAGTAAACCTTCTTGAAATAATTTAAACCCTCCACCTGGCAACTCCATAGTTCTTAAACGACCAAAAGACTCCACTGGTGATCAGTAGGCCTGTTGATTATCTTTGTTTTCACAAGACTCCACTGGGAGACTAGTTTCATTACAACAATGACTTTGAAGATAGGTTTGCCACTCAAAGACTGTCATATCTGGCTTACTTTCTTTGTTGAGTCTTGAGGGCCTAACATACTGGCTTCAAGAACAATCCACACTAGAGATTAACCTAATCCAAACCCACCTGAAATAATTGATAACCCAGAGAGTATTATTAGGAAGTCTCTCACATTTAAAGAATCAAATATTCCCAAACACATTAATAGAGCTATTTTAGCACCTGAAAACTTTGCAGCTCTATTAGACACCCAAATTGACTCAGCTTTACCAAGTGATCTACCAAGAACATAGTCATTCAGTGCTATAGATCAGACTGACTTGGAGCCTCCAAGTTCACCACCACATAGTGGTCAACACATTAGGGACAGAGAAACCCCTCTATCAACACCTACTGATATTCATTTCATTCAAAACTTGGGCATTTCTCACCCTAAATCAGCTCAACAATGTGTTGTTGGTCCTAGCATTTCTGCCATCCATATACCTGCTGCTCAAGCCAACCCTTTACCTCCACAAAACACCATCATGGCAGCATGGTATGCTCCCTTGGTGTTACCATAGCCCTTGGCTCAACTACCCAATGATTATCAGTAAAAAATCCCTCATTTCACTGGGAAAGAGTCTACTACAGCTCAACACCTTGTAGATAGGATGGAAGATGCCTTTGACGACATGGAAATTGAAGATGAGAATATCAAAATGAGAATCTTTGCCCAGATTTTAGGAGGAGAAGTGAAGAAGTGGTTTAAAGGTTTACCTCCCAATAGCATCAATGATCTTCCCTCTTTACATCAAACTTTTATAAAAAAAATGGGAAGTAAAAAGAAACCCTATCCGAATCTTAGCAGAATACAAGAATCTCAAGAGAAATCAAGGAGAGAGTGTCCATGACTACTCTACTAGATTTAACAGTGTCTACAATGCCCTTCCACCACACATGAAACCTTCCCAAGGAATGTCCTTAGTGAAATACCCTGAAGGTTTTGATGCTGATATGGCCTACTAGCTTAGGGAGAGAGATTATGACACATTAGAGGACATGCAGAAAGGAGCAGTGAGTGTAGAAGCAAAACTGATAGAAAAGAGAGCTAGGATGAGGGCTGAAAAAAAGGTAACCTATAGGGATGACAACATAGCTTCTTCATCTCATCCCAAATATGATAGTCTAGCCAAAAACATGGAGAGGATGGAAAGAATGATGGAGAAAATGGCGATCCAAGTCAACAATCAGAATGAAACCAAAATCAAAACTAGAACCATAATTTTAGGAGAAAAAACCCCCCAAATAGACAAAGGGACTCTAATCAACAAGTCATACCTCCATTCCAAGAGAAATTCCTTGATGAGGATGAAGGAATAATAGAATAATCAGAGGGAACTACCATAAACATGGTGGAAGTAGATAACCAGGACCACACCTTTTCTACAGAGGATAATCATACCTCATACTCCCATTGGGATGAGGAAGGGTTAGAATCTGAAGATTATAGGTTGGGATTCGAAAATGCCATCATGCAGGACCGAGAAAAATATGGTCTCATAGGAAGAAGAACATAGACACTCCAAAAAAAAAATCCTCTGAAATCACCATTAAAAGATACCTGAAAAGACTCCTAAAGTGACTGCTGAAGGTAACAAATAAATAGCTGAAAGTTCTGGAAAAAACAAAGAAAAGGACATCCAAACTATTGATAAACCAAGTCAAGAAACTAGCAGCACTAGCATTGCAGCTAATTCTCCTGATAAAACAGTTTCAAATATTCTACATAATGAGAGTCAGCAAGTTGATTCTGCCAATAAAACAGTGGCCAGTAAAACAGAACTCAACCTTTCAAAAGGTCAATCTCCTTTCAATTTGGAGAGTGAGATAGCCAAAATCAAAATTTCTGTTCCACTCACTAAGTTGGCTACTCAGGATGTATATAAAGGTAAAATTTTGAAAGCTTTAAAATTAGGAGAAAACAGTGACATTGTCAATTTAAATGATGATCAACCGCTTCTTTTGTTTTGCCCAAAAATTGAAGGAAAATTTCAGGAAGGGGTGATACCTCCTTTCTATGTCAGCCTTAATATCCACGACAAAATCCTGCATAATGCTATGCATGATTCTGGGGCTTCACACAATCTTATGCCAAAAGTGATTATGGAGAAGCTAGGCCTAGAGATAACCAGACCTTATAAGGATTTATACTCCTTTGAATCTAGCAGAGTGAAGTGCCTTGACCTAATCAAAGATCTTTGTGTGAATTTGACTCAAATCCCAGCCAAATGCATGGTTATGGATGTTGTAGTGGCAGATGTACCTCCTAAGTATGGCATGTTTTTGTCAAGATCATGGGGTGCCAAACTGCAAGGTACAATGCAGATAGACGAGTCGTATGCCATAATCCCTATCTTTAGCCAGCTTAGAAGATTATATAGGGAGGCACACATGAAGTTTATGGTTAGCAGCCTTGAGAAATTTGGAAATATACCTCTCTAATCTATCCACACATATTTGGGCTCTTTTATCCTCTACAATGATGAATTCATAAATGAGCCAGAACTAGAAAACGGAAATGCAAATAACAGAGTAGAGGCCGCAAATTCGAACATAATGGTAGCTCTAGAAATAGAGGAAAATGAGAGAGAATCCCTTGAAAAATGTGTTGAATAAAAAATCAGAGTGAACAAAAACAAGATTTCAAACAGCAAATTATTCATCACTTTGAACTCCATCAAAGTCCTAAAGAACAGAACATAACACTACACAATGGTGAACATAGCATTAAGGATGAAACTGATAACAATTCTGCAAATAATCCCTTATGGAAAATGAACTTTGATGGATCTTGCACCAGAAAGAATGCAGGAGCTGGTGTATGGTTGCATAACACTGAAAGCAACTATATTGAGAGCTATGCCTTCAAACTAGACTTTAAATGCATAAACAACATTGCAAAGTATGAGGCTCTCATCCTAGGATTGAATCTATTGAAAAAAATAGGAGCCGAAAGGATAGTTGTACATGGAGACTCTGAGTTAGTCATCAAACAAATAAATGGAGAGTATATTGCAAAGCATCCTAGATTAAGGGCATACAAAAATGATGCTATGGATTTTCTGAAAATGTTTGTAGAATATGAACTTGTGTTTGTTCCCAGGAGTCAAAACATTATTGCAAATGGATTAGCCTGTGCTGCTAGTTCATATCAGAAATCACCTAGTGACAAACAGATCATTATTCAAACAAAATATAGACCTGTAGTGCCAGATAATGAGAAATATTGGCAGGACTTTGAGGGTGACAAATAGATAGAGGATTTCTTGCTTTGTAGGAATGAGTTTGAAATACCTGATTCAAACTCTAAATCTGATGGAAACTATTCAGAAAAAGAGCCCCCGGATGAAGAAAAACCATCCCCTACTATAGAAATAAACATTTTGAACATAGAATTGAAAAAAAAACTGAATAATACATGAAACCAGATAAAGAATACATTGAGGTGTTGCAGTCCAAAGATAAGAAAATACCCAGAGGATTAGCACCCCTAGAGGACCTTTTTTATTTTAATGATGTGGTAAATAAACCCACTATAAAACACACTGAATCAGATGTTGAAGAATGCAATATAGGCAGCAAAGATAAGCCTAAGATGATTAAATTGGCCAAAACTTTGCTAGCACACATCAAAAATAAATACGTTGATTTATTTAAAGAGTTTGTGGATGTGTTTTCCTGGAGCTACGAGGAATTAAAAGCCTATGACACAGAAATTATCTAGCATAAGATCCCATTGAAAGAAAACCAAAAACCCTTTAGGCAAACACTATGCAGAATTAACCCAGTACAACTGCCTCTAGTGGAAAAGGAAATCAAGAAAATGTATGAGGCAGGAATCATAGTCCCTATGAGGTTTTCTGATTGGGTTTCTAACCTAGTGGATGTAAGGAAAAAGACAGGGGAAATCAGACTGTGCATTGATTTTAGAAACCTTAACAGAGCCTCCCTGAAGGAAAATTACCCGTTACCCAAAATGGAACACATCCTACAAAGGGTAGTTGGTGCAAAGAGGATTTCTCTGTTAGATGGTTTTTCAGGGTATAACCAGGTCTTAGTACTCCCAAAAGATCAACTAAAGACAGCTTTCACCACTCCATGGGGCACATTCATGTACGTGAAAATTCCTTTTGGACTAATGAACGCTGATGAAACCTTCCAAAGAGCTATGGACATCACATTTTTAGAGGAAATAGGTCACTTCATCGTAATCTACCTTGACGACATAACAGTTTATTCCAAAACCGATGAAGAGCACCTTAAACATCTGAGAAAGGTTTTTGAAAATTGTAGAAGGTTTGGGCTATCTTTAAATCCCAAAAATACAATATTTGGCCTCCAATAAGGTAAGCTTATGGGCCATATTATATCAGAAAAGGGGATTAAAATAGACCCAAAAAGAGTTGAGGGAATACTGTAGATTAGCCACCCAAGAAACATAAAAGAATTGCAGTCCTTTATTGGGAAAATTAACTTCTTGAGGAGGTTTATTCCCAACTTAGCAGAACTCCTGAGAAATATGAAAAAAATTCTTAAGAAAGAAGTAGGAGTGAAATGGAATCTAGAGGCCAAAAAATCCTCTGAACTGGTAAAACTTGCCCTTACCCGAGCACCGGTTCTAATCAGCCCAGATTTCACAAAGGATTTCCTTATTTTCTCCTTTGCTTCAGAGCATACTGTGGCCATTGTCTTGCTACAGAACAACCCAGAAGGCCAATAGCAGCCAATTGCTTTCTTTAGTAAAGCGTTGAGAGATGCCCCCTTGAAGTATAATATAATGGAAAAGCATGCCTATGCTTTGGTAAAGGCTTTAAAAGATTTCAGGGTGTATATTCTACATGCTCACATCATTGCTTATGTGCCTAATATAGTGGTGAAAGATATTTTGTCACAAGACCCAGATGGAAAATGAGGTAAATGGATTGTAGTGATACTAGAGTATGATGTAGAGATCAAACCCACAAAACTCATTAAGGGTCAAGGCTTGGCACAATTGATGGCTGAATCTAACTTACAAGCCCTTGACATAAACATGGTAGATGCCTTGGATGAAAATGAAGGACTTCCTACTCCTACTGTTGAAGAAAAATTCCAAAACTCACCTTGGTATGCTGACATCTTGTATGTGCTTACAAATCTTAATGCTCCTCCTGATTTATCAAAGGCAAAAGCAAGGTCTTTAAAGTTAAAGGCTAGAAATTATTCCATTTTAAATGAATGTTTATAATGGAAAAATGAAAATGGTTTGTTGCTTAAATTTTTGCTTGAAGTGGATGCAGAGAGGATCAAACATGAGTTCCATGAAGGAGAATGTGGAGGCCATTTGTACTGGAAAACAACAACCAAGAAAATCCTTAGGGCTGGCTTTTACTATCCCACACATTTCCAAGATGTACATAAAATGATAATTTCCTACCATAAGTGCCAAATATTTGAGGGCAAAAGAAAAATACTCCCTTTACCATTACAACCCATCACTGTTGTGTTAGAAAATTAAATATTATAGAGCAATGCAACACATAAAATATGCGGAAAATACAAGCACACAAAACACATAAAACTAGAGAGACACAGATATACGTGGTTCACCCAGTTTGGTTACGTCCACCCCGAACAGCCAGTCCTTCCTTTCTATTATCTAGCAAAATGAAGAGACAAAATGTACAGCGGATCCGCTGTAATATCCTTTTTTCTCTCTCACAGTCTCCCTATCAGTTTCCCGCTCAGAGAATACACATATATTACACAACTGCAATACAATACCCTCATACAAAGAGAGGAGTTTCCTTCTAGGGAAAAAAATGCTAAGCTAAACATAACTTTTACCGTCAAATCATCCGCCTAATGAATGGCCCAGATTGAATAGAAATTACTATACTTTTACAAGGAAATTTTACATCTGTTTTTAGTTTTGGGGGCGCTGCCCCCCAAACCCTGCCAGGGGATCGCTAGCACTCGAACCCCCCAACCGAGGGGTCAACCCCCCCGGACCCCGCAGGGGGGAAAAGTCCCCCCCGTACCCCCCCGCTGCAAGGGTGTACAGTTTTCATAGGGTATACATCTAGCTAAAACAAGGATCTCTGAATCAGGATGAAAATCAGGCTCCACACCCAACAATATCCCACTTGGAGACTGATTGTAGCAACTCCACTGCTACTTCATTTGCTATAAAATGACTCCTATTTGGACCTAGTTATTTCTCATCTTCATCATCATCCTTGAAGACCAATTGAAACTGAGCACATTCTCAGTTTCTCCCTGGTTACAACTTTTGTTAGCATATCTGCAGGATTTTGGCTAGTGTGTATCTTTTCTAGCTTCAACTCTCCATCTTCCAATACTAACCGTATGAAATGGTACTTGAGATGTATGTGTTTAGTCCTGGAATGAAATGTTGAGTTCTTTGCAAGATGAATGGAACTTTGGCTATCACTGTATAACGTGCCCATATCATGCTTCTTACCCAATTCACCCATAAGCCTTTGTAACCAAATCATTTCTTTACTAGCCTCTGTAGCAGCAACATACTCTGCTTCTGTTGTTGAAAGTACAACAACACTTTGGATTTTTGAAACCCAACTGACAGCTGTTCCACATACAGTAAATACATATCCTGTAGTGCTCCTCTCGTTATCTCTGTCACCTGCCATATTTGCATCAACATATCCCTGTAGAGATATGTTTGAACCACCAAAGCATAATGCTTGATTTTTGGTACCTCTCAAATATCTGAGAATCCATTTTACTGCTATCTAATGTTATTTTCCTGGATTATTCATGTACCTGCTTACAACTCCCACTACATGTGTAATATCAGGCCTTGTGCAGACCATTACATACATTAAGCTTCCAACTGCTGATGCATATGGAACTTTAGACATATAATCCATGTCTTCTTGGGTCTTTGGGCACATCCCCTTACTAATTTTGAAATGGCTAGCAAAAGGTGTACTAACTGGTTTTGCATTGTGCATATTAAATATTTTAAAAACCTTTTGTATGTACTCATTCTGAGACAGTGTTAATTTTCGATTTTTCCTATCTCTGGTTATTCTCATACCAAGGATCTATTTTGCAGCTCCCAAATCCTTCATTGCAAATGAATTTGCCAATTTTTGTTTGAGCACATTTATTTCCTGCATGTTAGACCCTGCAACAAGCATGTCATCTACATACAATAACAATATAATATAGATGCCATAATTTTGATTTTTTAGATAAACACAATGATCAAAGTGACATCTAGTATAACCTTGTTCAGACATAAACTTGTCAAATTTCAGATACCACTGCCTTGGAGCCTATTTTAAGCCATACAAGCTCTTCTTTAACCTGCACACAAATTTTTATTTCCCTTTGACCTCATATCCTTCTGGTTGCTGCATGTATATCTCTTCCTCCAAATATCCATGGAGAAATGTTGTCTTTACATCTAACTGTTCAAGATGTAAATATTCTGCTGCTACAAGACTTAAAATAGTTCCGATTGAAGTCACCTTAACAACAGGAGAAAATATTTCATCAAAATCAATACCTTTCTTCTGTGCAAACCCCTTCACCACAAGTCTAGCTTTGTACCTCTGTTTTCCTCCATCTTCTTCCTTCAGCCTGTAAACCCATTTATTCTAAAATATAATTTTACCTACAGGAAACCTGACTAAGTCCCAAGTCTGGTTATGCATTAATGAGTCCATATCTTCTTCCATGGCTAGCTCCCACTTCTTCCTGCTTTCAACCTGCATTGCTTCTTCATAACATTCGGGTTCACCAGAATCAGTCAACAATAAATAATATAATGAAGGAGAGTATCGTTCGGGGGGTCTACTTATCCTGGTAGATCTTATAACACCACTTTCAGGTGTTTGAGGTACCTGTTGCTGTTGTGGTGGTTGCTGCTGCTGTGGTTGTTGATTATTATTATTTTCAGGCACCTTTACTTTTTCAGTTATCTCATCAAGGACCGTGTATTCCTTGCTTTCTTTTTCCTATTTCTTTTCCTGCAACTGATTCTTATACAATACCTTTTCATTGAATATTACATCTCTGATCCTAATGATTTTGTGATTTTCATAATCATATAAGTGATAACCAAAATCATTAACACCATATCCAATAAAGGTACATTTCTTTGATTTTGCCTCAATCTTTTTTCTATTTTCTTTATTAATATGGACAAAGGCCTCACAACCAAAAGGCTTTAAAAAAGAGTAGTTTACCTTTTTACTTGTCCATGCTTCCTCTGGAATACCACCATCCAAGGAACTTGAAGGCCCTCTGTTTATTAGATAAACAACAGTATCTATAGCATCTGCCCAAAATTGTAAAGGAAATCCTTCATGCGATCTCATGCACCTTCCACGCTCCATGATTGTTTTGTTCATCCTTTTTGACACACCATTTTCTTGTGGTGTTCTTGGAACTGTCTTCTCTCTATGAATTCAACGCTTTGAACAATACCTATCAAACTCTTTGCTGCAATATTCACCTCCATTGTATGATCTGAGACACTTCAACTTCTTTCCTGTCTCAATCTCAACCAAAGCTTTCCATTTCTTGAAAGTATCAAATACATCAAATTTATTTTGAATACAATAAATCCAAGTTTTTCTAGTTGCATCATCAATAAATGTAACATAATAGCGAGAGCCACCAAGAGATGATACCTGACCAGGTCCCCATACATCTGTATGCACAAGCTCCAATTTTTCTCTCTTCTTTTCTTTCCCAACTCTGAGAAATCCGACTCTCTTTTGTTTTCCATAAATGCAATTTTCACAGAAATCCAAATCAACATTCTTCAAACCTAGCAACAAATTTCTTGAGTGAAGAATCTTCATCCCCTTCTCACTCATGTGTCTGAGACTATGATGCCATAATGCTGCATTTGCTCCTTCGGAAGTTAAAGCATTAACAGAGTTAGAAATACCATTTCATAAATACAATGTACCAAACTTTTCACCTTTTGCTATTACCAGGGCTCCTTTGGTGACCTTCCAAGCTTTATCTATGAAAGTTTTCACACAACCTCCACCACCTAACTGCCCTGCTGAAGTCAAATTTTTCTTTATATATGGAACATGCCTGACCTCTTTTAATAACCATTGGTTTCCATTCTATTGTTTTACAAGAACCTTACCCATTCCAACAATTTTACAGGGTTTATCATCACCCAAACGGACTTGTCCAAAATCTCCTTTAACATAGTCATGAAAATATTTCTTATCAGGTGTGGCATGGAATGAGGCCCCTGAATCTACTACCCAGGAATCAGTAACATTTTCGAAAGAAAGAATCAAAGCATATTGTAACACATCACCTGTCACATTTTCTTCATGATTGTTTTCTTGTTGCGCGTCTCCTTCTTTTCCCTTCTGAGATATACAGTCTTTCTTTAGGTGTCCTTTCTTTCCGCATTGCCAGCACACTGTCCCCGATCTGGACTTGGATCTGCCTTTTATTGATTTACTGCGATATCCTGAGCTCTTTCCTCTTTGTATTTTTCTTCCCCTAGACTCTACACTCAAAGCATTACCCGATGTCTCACCAGAGCTTTTCCATCACATTTCCTCGCTAAGGATAGCACCGACAACATCATCAAAATTTAAAGTACTAGATCTAGAGAAAGAGTTACTAATGGCCATTACTAAACCATTCCAACTCTCTGGCAATGAGCAGAAGAATAACAGAGCTCTAACTTCATCATAAAAGTTTACCCCTATAGAACTTAATTGACTGGTAACTGTATTAAAATCATTTAAATGGTCTGCAACAGATCCACCTTCTGACATCTTCATATTAAATAATCATTTCATAAGAAATACCTTGTTTGAGGCCAAGGGTTTTTCATATAGTTTCACCAACGTCTGCATCACACCCTCTGTTGTTGTTTCCTTCGAAATATTGAAGGCGACTGATGCCGCAAGGCACAAACATATTGTTCCGAGCGCCTTTCTATCGAGAATGTTCCATTCCACGTCTGTTATGGCGACCGGATTATTTGTTTCCACTCAATGTGAATTAAGCTCAGTGGGAGCTTTGTTGTCCTTTGAGGTTCTGTGTTATGTCTGGAGTTACTCTACAGATTTTATTTTTCACATTAATTCTCCCTATAGAAGTAACTCTTTGGCTGCGCTGAGGTGAACCTTTTGCTTTGATCAATAAATTCGGCCTCTGATTGAATACTTTGAAGCACAGGTGGCACTATGGTAGCTGGGAGGAATCAATTTTCCTCAGATATGGCGGTGGAGGCTTTCTGTCGCTAAAACAATTTAGATCTTCTTTAACCTGTGTTTTAAATCAGGGATTAGGCTTTTGATAAACCTTCTTAGCCATGATCTCCGCAAGTTTGTCTTCAATGCTCTGTTTTGGTTCATTCTGATCTTCGTCACTGATACTCTCTAACTGTGTTGGATTCATATTTTTCTGCTGATGTGCAGGGTCGCGTAGGGTCATGTGGCATTAGTGCTTGGATAAACACCAACGAAACGTGAAATGGAAACCTGCAAATGATTTCTGAGGTGAATTGAAGGCGAGAGGGTCGTCACCCTCTGCTTTTAAATTTCTTTAGAAATGGTGGAAAATCACTTAAAACCCTGCAAAATACAAACAATAATTATAAAATCCTACGTAATATATGGATAACTGCTTCAAAGGATGTCTGGAGGAAGCGTGACCATTGGATGGCATCATCCAATGGTCGAGATTAATCGGTAGAGATCATAGAATGGGCGGAAGAAGATTAAATCTGAGCCGTCGATCGCGTAGATATCGACGGTCGGGAGCAGCTGTTGAAAGTCAAATAGAGGAATCTAGCAATGGAATATGGACCGTCGATCTGCAAATCAGATCGACAGCGGAGATTGATTTTCCATCGTGCCATAGCCCGGTTATCGCGTGGGCACCTTCGTTAATTGTCGGGCATCTGCGGCGAGCGATCACCGTTGGATGGCCTGCCCCAGATCAGACGGTGGATAGCGATATCGCTGGGCATCCCAGTTCGAACGTTAATGCGCGACAGACGACAGATGGACGACGGTTTTGCAAATAGTACATGGGACGCGTGGTGACAAGTGTATGGAATCGCTGGCCATCGAGGGAAAACAATCTTTTGCCCGAAGGCGGTGCGATGGATACCGCCGGTTTTGGCCACAGACTTTCAGGAAGTGGGGACCACGAAAAGACGCACTCTGCACCATCTGATCTGAAGATGAGATCGATGGTGCAAAATGGTTCAAAAATGAAACTGGCGGAATAAATGAAAAATAAATTAAAAGCCCAAGCTTTTTGGAAATATATTAGGTTTTAATGTTTTTTGGGGGCGGGATAAATATAAATGCGATTAAGCGCCTGGCTGACTCAGCGCTTGGTCCTGGTGCTAGGGCGCATGAATGAAAAGGGGTTAGAGACTTAGTCTGAGGGGGCTTAAGTCCAATACATAGAAAATATGCATTTTAATGGTTTTTTAAGGATTTTGAAAAGAAATGAAGGTTTCGATAAGGCTAAGAAGGGGTCTTAGGACCTTATCCAGGGTTTTTATGACGTGGAAGGGGGAGAAACATGCAAAGGAGGGATTTTCATGGGAAATGAAGGGGTAGAAAATGAGGTTAGCTTTTGAAGAGAGGGAAAGGGAAAAATAAGCTTGCAGCAGTACTCTTGCAGCAAAGTTTTTCAAGATGGGAACAACAGTGAAGGTTTGGACATATGCATGAGGCCTTCAAAAAGTCTTCAAGAGCCAACAATTTTTTATGAGAAAAATTGTTCCTTGAAGGCTCAAAAATAGATTTAGCCACCTTTCGGGATAATCAAATTTTACAGGTGGTTAACAGTGGCTCCACTTGGGGATGGTTCCCTCTTGAAGGCATCAAGAACTTTCAGACCTGCATCCTTTGGGAGGCTGACCATGTGCCTGCTCCTTTATTGTTCTCTGGGAGGCTAATTAGTTGCCTAATCCATTGGGCTGCTCGTCCTGTGCTGGGATGATTTTCTCTAAAATTGTATTAGCAGTCATAAAAGCAATGGATCTTCATCAATACAACTTTCTACCTACCCAATCCTACAGATCTAACATTTTTTCTTCAATAGAGTGCACTTGGATTGCCAAAATATTTTCACAACATTTTATTCTTTTGAAAGCAGGAAACTAATCTAATTCTACTCCTTATTTCTCCCTGAACTCAGATTAAACAGTTGAGTTCAGATGCTTCTCTACCTATTCTACTATCTGTTGGGATTAAACTATCCAACAGATCTTTATTCTCTAATTTCTACAATAGAAATTGAAAAGCATTCAAGTCAGGATTGAACAGTCTAACTTGATGCTGGTCTATGGCATAAAAGACAAGATGCATATAGACATTTATTTCACAAAAATTAAATAAAAAATGGAAGGCTTAAGATTTGAAAATTTGGAAACATTTCCCTCCTCTTTTCACAGCTCTATTTTGACTCTTATTGAGCTATTTTTCCTTTTCTTTTGGTTCAGATGTTGAGCTAATAAGAACCAGATTTATACATCTCTTTGACTCAGAAAAATAGAACAGATTTGAGTCATTTCTCTTTGCAAACTTAGGTTCATATTTTGATCATGTTTGAACCTTTAATTTCTATCCTAAACTATCTACTGATAAGCCAAGATTAGACAGTTTGGCATATCAAATTCACTATCCTATCAATAGAAAATTTAAAGTTAATTAGTCAAGATTAAACAGTTTGACTAACAAGAAGTGTTTTTTTTAGGAGTGGCATTTGAGCTTGCACACTTTCAGATTTATCTCTCTTTTTTGGTATGGGGCTATACCTTGTTTGTTTTCAAAATCTGCCCTCTTTTCTTTCTTTTCATTGTTTTTGTATTTTTGTTTTTTACAACTTTGAATGCAATGGTGGATGAAATATTTATAATGGAAAAGATAAAAAGGCTTCAAAACATAACATGGATCAAAAGAATTAATGCTTAAGGATCCTGCCATTGACAAGACCCCCAAACAATTCTGCTCCATTCAACTCCTGCGAGAAAAATGCATTGTTACCAGTAGCTGAATGAATAGAGTAAGGGCCAAGCCATAGGTTGTCAAATTTTCCATGCTTGCCCTTCTCTTCCCTTCTTGAGTCCCACTTTAAAACTTTGTCCCCAATCTTGAAATTGCTAGCCTTTGTTCTTCTATCAAAAAGCTTCTTGATGCTGTCTTGTTTCTGCAATTCTTTGTTATACACTTCCTCTCTGGTTTGCTGAAGATGAATGGTCTAATTTATTCTTCTGATCATGTCATTATCTTCAGTCTGCAACTCTTGAATCAAATTTATCACTGGCACACTGAGGTTGTTTGGAAAAATTGCATCAGTACCATACACAAGCTGAAAGGGTGACATACCAATGGATTTATTCAGAGTCAATTTGTCAGCCCAAAGTGCATGAATCAGCTTTGTGTGCCAAGACTTCTTGTTGTCCTCAAACATTTTCTTGATTATGTTCACTAAACTTTTGTTTGAGGATTATGCAAGTCCATTACCTCGAGGGTAATAGGCCGTGGAATGCCCCAATGTTATCTGATATCTGTGACAGAACTCAATCATCTTCTTTGATCCAAATGTTGCTGCATTATCAGTGATGATCTTGGTAGGAAAGCCAAATCTGGAGAGAATATTAGTCTCCATAAATTTTATGATAACTGAATCATTGGCCTGCCTACAAGGAATGGCTTCTATCCACTTAGTGAAATAGTTTGTGGCAGTGATAATCCATCTATGCTGGGCAGAAGATGGCGGATGTATTTCTCCTATGAATTCAAGTCCCCACTGTTGAAAAGGAGCTTCAACAGTGATTGTATGTTTTTTCTCTTGCCTTCAAACAGTTGGCATTTATGGCAACCAATGATCATCTTGTGTGTATCATGGAAAATGGTAGGCCAATAGAAACCAGCCCTCAAAATTTTGTTGGCTGTTGTCTTCCAGTACAAATGACCCCCACACTCTCCTTCATGGAACTGGTACTTAACCTTCTCTGCAACAAACTCAAGCAAACATTTAAGCAATAGAACACCTGAATTCTTTCAATAAAGACATTTATCTATAATGCAGTAGTTTACAGCTTTCAATTTGAGAAACCTTGCCTTTGTTTTTGTCAAACCAGGAGGTGTATTCAAATTAAGTAGAACATAAAGAATATCAGCATACCAAGAGGAATTCATAAAATGACTTTCAACAGTGGGAGTTGAAATTTCCTCTTGATCATCTAAAGCATTAATCATATGAATATCAAGAACTTCACAATTTGATTCAGCCATTAATCTAGCTAGACCTTGGCCTTTGATGAGCTTAGTGGGTTTTATCTCTAAATCATATTCAAGAATAACAACAATCCACTTAACTCTCTTACCATCTGGGTCCTGTGTTAGAATGTCTTTAACAACTGAATTTGGGACAAAGGAAATAATATGTGAATGAAGGATGTATACTCTGAAGTCTTTCAATGCTTTAACAAAAGAAAAAGCTTGCTTCTCCATAATGTTATACTTCAAAGGGGCACCCCTCAATGCCTTGATAAAGAATGCGATGGGCTGCTCTTTTCCTTGTGGATTTTTCTATAAAAGGACAATAGCTATGGTATGTTCTGATGCAAACGAGAAAATATAAAAATCTTTTGAAAATCAGGACTTATTAGAACCGGTGTTTTGGTTAACGCTTTTTTCACCAGTTCAAAGGATTGCTTTGCTTCCAAGGTCCATTTTACCCCTTGCTCCTTTTTCAGCATGTTTGTGATATTCTTAAGGAGCTCAACTAAATTAGGGATGAACCTTCTCAAAAAGTTGATCTTCCCAATGAAAGATTGCAACTCCTTGATGTTTCGAGGATGAGAGATTTGCAATATGGCCTCAATCCTCTGTGGATCTATCTTTATTCCCTCTGAAATAATGTGTCCAAGAAGCTTACCTTCTTGGAGACCGAATAGTGTCTTCTTAGGGTTTAAAGATATTCCAAACCTTCTGCATTTCTCGAAAACTTTTCTCAAATGTTCTAAGTGTTCTTCATCTGTTTTTGAAAACACAGTGACATCATCAAGATATATAATGATGAAGAAGCCCAATTCTTCCGAGAATGCTATGTCCATGGCTCTTTGGAAAGTTATTCCAGCATTCATTAGACCAAAGGGCATTTTCACATACATGAAAGTGCCCCATGGTGTAGTAAAGGATGTCTTTAATTGATCTGCAGGGTAAACCAAGATCTGACTGTAGCCTGAATAACCATCCAGCAAAGAAATTCTTCTAGACCCTACCACCCTTTGTAAAATATGATCCATCTTGGGTAAAGGGTAGTTGTCTTTTAATGAAGCTTTGCTTAAGTCTCTACAGTCTATACAAAGCCTGATTTCTCCAGTTTTCTTCCTAACATACACCAGATTAGATACCTACTCAGAATATCTAATAGGGACAATAATGCCAGCATCATACATTTTCATGATCTCCTTTTGAACCAAATGCAACTAAACAGGGTTTATTCTGCGAGCTTCTGTTTGAATGGTTTTTGGTTCTCTTTGAGGGGAATTTTGTGCTGTAATATTTCAGTGTCATAGGATTTAAGATCTTTGTAAATCCATGAAAAAACATCAGAAAACTCTTTAAACAACTCTATATATTTGAGTTTAATGTGAGCTGGTAAATTTTTAGACAGCTTAATCATTTTTTTCTTTTACTCACTGCCTATATTGCATCCCTTCACTTCAGTCTCCACAGGTTCCAGTTTTTGTTTTTTGGCCACATCGTTGAAATCAAACAACTCTTCTAAAGAGGCCAAACCTCTAGGCAAACTTTCATCTTTTGCATGGAGAGTTTCCAACTCCTCTGTTTCGTTCGTAAGTTTGCTAGACAATAGGTTAATATTGACAGGCTCAGGAGACGATTCTTCTTCACCAATAAAGTTTTCTTCACTGCAGTCTATTTCATAGTCTGAGTCCGAACTGTTTAGTTCGAATTCATTTATGAATTGCATGAAGTATTCTATTTGTTTGTCATTGTCAAACACCTACCAATACTTCCTATTATTATGCACTGCTGGTCTAAAATTTATCTCAGTTGTACAGTCTTTGGTTTCAAATGGCGCTAAGCATGTCCTAGCTGCAAAGGCTAAATTGTGGGCTGCAATGTTTCTTTTCCTTGGGACAAAAATTACTTTGGACTCCTCGAATGTTTTTAAAAGGTCCATGACATCATTCTGGTAGGCTCTAAGTTTGGGATGATTTGCATTATACTCCCCATTGAATTGCCTAATGATTAACTGGGAATCCCCATGCACATTGATTCTTCTGGCTCGCAACGTTTTCAATAGATGTAAGCCTAAGAGAAGGGATTCATATTCTGCTATGTTATTGGAACACTGAAAGTTTAATTTGCATGAAATGCATTCTGTGTGGTTGTTTTTAGTGTTAGTAATCCAGACACCTGCACCAGCGTTAGTTCTAGTGCATGACCTATCAAAATGCATACTCTAGAGAGGAATTTTGTCGGTTTTATCTTGGTTAGAGTCCTCTTCAACTATCGTGCTCAAGGGTTGTTGTGGAATCTCAGCACTGAGTTGAATTTGTTTTGATTCCCCCATATTTTCATTTATTTGAGGGATACATTCTTGACTCTCAATTTTTAGAAGCAAGGGACACATGAATTGTAGTTCAAGACCCATATTTGGTTTGTTTTTGTTTAAAGGTTCAGCAAACTGTTTTGACAGTTCATTGGTATTTACCTCCTCCTCTCTATCGGCCATTAATTCTATTAAAGTGACTTGTTCACTAAGTGTTTCATCATTAAACATGATAAAAGAATCGAGGCCTGTATTGACAGAATATATAGGAGAGTTTTGTGGTCTGTCTTGGCTTGTGACTATGCACTGCATATGGGACTCCCTGTAAAGTCTTCTAGTTTGATTGAAAACAGGGATAGTCGCATAGGTCATGTCCATTTTCATAGTCCCCTGTAACTTAGCCCCCCAAGATCTTGATAAAAGCATTCCATATTTTGGGGGCACATCAGCCACAACAATATCCATGACTAAGCATTTGGCTAGAATTTGGGCTAAATTAACACAGAGGTCTTTGATCAATCCTAAAAATTTTACTCTGATTGAGTCAAAAGAGTAAAGGTCTTTATAGGGTCTGGTGATTTCTAGACCTAGGCTCTCCATTACAGCTTTAGGCATTAAATTATGAGAAGCCCTTGAGTCATTCATAGCATTATGCAAAATTTTGTCATGAACGTTAAAACTTACATGAAAGGGAGGAACAGGTCCCTCTTGATATTTTCCTTCAATATTTGGACCAAAAATAAGCTCTGGGTGGTCATCGTTAAGATTGACTGTGTCATTGTTGTCTTCTAAATTTAAATCCTTCAAAATTTGGGTCCTATATACATGTTGGGCAGCTAACTCGGTGAGGGGAACAAAAATTTTGATCTTTGAGATTTCCTGCTCTAGGCTGAAAGGAATTTGGTTCTTTGAAAAACTTGTTTCAGCCTTATTAACTGCCATTTTATCAGCAATGTCAAGTTTCTGTTTTGTTTTATTTACATTTAATAAAATTGTTTTCATAAGAGTACTAGCTATAGCGTTAGTACTACTAATGTCTGCACTCTGTTTTTCATTGTCTTGAGTGCTTTTTCCTTTACCTTTATTAGAATTTTCAGCCACTGTTTTATCCTTTTGTTTGAAAAATTTAGGCTTGGTTGCGGTGTTGTTTTGTGAGGATTTGTCAGAGGTTTTGTTGTTGGGGGTTTGTTGACTAGATTTACTTCTGAGGCCATATTCTCTTGGAGGTTCGGTGATGGCATTTTCCATGTCTTGACAACAATTTTCATTATCATCTCTTTTGTCATCATAAGGTGTATAAAGACCTTGTTTTCTATCATAATGAACCTCAAAGTCTTCATCATCTACCCCAAATAGGTTAATATCATCTTCCTCTACTATTTGATTTGTTTCCTCAACCTCGCTCACATAGTTTTGATGAAAGGGAGGAGTGATCTGTTGATCATCTTCCCTAGGTCTGTTTGGAGGTTGGTTCCTTTTAGAATTCTTATTCTAGTTTTGGTTTCTGTTTTGAGCATTTTGATTTTGGCTTGCTTGTGCTCTCTTAATTATGCTCATCTCTTTCCTCATCTCCTCCATCATTCTTTCCATTTTTGAATTGGAAGTCGAAGGTGTGGATTCCTCTCTAAAAGATACTCTCTTCTCAGCTTTCATCCTTGCTCTTTTCTCCATCAGGTTGACTTCTACAGAAAGAGCACGTATTTGCATATCTTCAAGAGTTGAAAAATCTCTCTCTCTCAACTGATAGGTCATGTCAGAGTCAAACCCTTTAGGAAACATATTTAAAGTTGTGCCTTGTGGAGGTTTTAGCTCTGGAGAAAGTGCATTATACACACTATTGAATCTAGTGAAATAAGCTTGGACACTTTCCCCAGGGTTTCTATGAAGGTTCTTGTAATCAGAAAGGATTTGGAGATGATTCTTTTTAACTTCCCATTTGTTTAAGAATGTTTGATGGAAGCCTTGGAGATCATTGATAGTATGGGGGGCTAAGCTTTTAAACCATTTTCTTACTTCTCCCCCCAAGATTTGAAAAAATAATCTAAGTTTGACAGAATCATCATCAATTTCATTTATGTCAAAATAGTAATCCATCTTATCCACATGTTGTGATGCAGTTGTAGTATTGTTAGCATCATATAATGGAATTTTGGAATGATAGTCCTGTGGAAGGTTGACTAATGGTGCAGGAAGGACTAATGGAGCATACCATGTTGCCATGATATGTGGTGGAGGTGGATTTACAAGGGGTGGATTAACAAAAGGGAAAGTGGGTTGGAGTGGAGTGGTTTGGATAGTGGATGTTGGATGAAGGGATGTGGATGGAACAGCAGTAGATTGCTGAGCTGATCTTGGATGAGAGACACCTAAGTTGTGGAGGAAATGTAAATCAGGAGGTGTTGTTTCTCTACTACCAAGATGTTCACTAGTTTCAGCAGAAGAAAGTGAAGACTTAGAATCTAGCTAGATTATATCATCAAATGACCTAGTTCTAAATGGATTTACTAAGTCAGCTTGTGATTGTTGTAGAGTTGAAATATGTTCAGGAACTGATTTATCTCTCAAGGGTGGTCTGAATACAGTTGATAATTTAATCTTAGGAGACTTCCTAAGCATACTTTCTGGGTTATCAACTACTTCAGGTGGATCAGGGTCATGATAGGCTCTAGTGTGAATCTTTCTAGGAGCCACTAAGCTGTGTTTTTCAGACCCAAATAAAAAAGACAAGTTCAACTAGATATGACAGTCTTTGAATGGTTAACTAATCTGTTTACCTAAATTTCAATCCTACAGTCCTCTAACTAAGTTTGAATAATATTATGATGATCAGGGTTCTTCCCAGTGGAGTCTTAAGGTATTTTTAGGATTGTGGAGTCGCCAAGTGGAAGTTTTTAGCTCTTTTCAGAGGTAAAAGGTTTTATGGTCCACCACCATGCTTGTGAAATATCCCTTTTCAATGATATCCCGGAACACAACAAACTCTAACCAGAGATTGACTGGGAGGGCATTTACCAGATATTTCACCTCTGAAAGAGGATGAGATCCAGAAGCTACCTGGCCCTTTCCAGACTCTGTCTAAGATTATGGGGTAAAACACAACAAAAGGTAAGTGTCAATGTAGGAGTAAGTGTTTTACTACCAATCTTAAATATTTTTGGTTTTTTCTGAGTTATTTTTGAGTTGTGTGGTTTTTAAGAATATCCTAACTCTGTTTCAAAACTTAGCTATGGTTATGAGACAAAGATAGTCTACTCTTATGGCTAAGCCAGCTGATTTTTCAAAGTTAGATAAAGTCTTAAGAGAATCCTAGGGTTTACCTAGTTTGTCACTGATTCAAACAAGTTTCATCATAATTACCATTTCTTGGTAGTGCTTGAAAAGGCTGCTTTTAACTCTCAATTTTTTCTTGAATTGAGGGTTCTCTGAGGTCTTAAAATGTATCAATAACACTCAGTCCCCAGTGGAGTCGCCAGAAATGTTAGGAATCTGTAATTTTAGTAGATTGGTAAGACTAAAACTGCAAAAGCAACATCGTTTCAACCAAATTTGGGATTCTAGGATCTAGCCCTCCTGAATCCGGAGAGGGATCTCTCCAATATGTACAAAGATGGATTTTTCTTTGAAGTTTGGGGTTATGATATTAGGCTAGTTATGAAGGCCAATGGTTTGTTTGTTTTTTGGATGGTTGAGCATGATTACTGTTCAAGGTGGAAAGTTCTGAGTGAAAAAAGTTCCAAAGGTGAGAAGTTGCAGGCAATCAGAGTAAGCTTCGGTCAAAAAGGTAGAAAATTGCAGGTTTTAGTCCATTGGGCTATGGAGTCATAATAGGGTTTAATTGGAACAGCAAGAGGCAAGAGTGGTCCATGGGGCAAGTCATCTATGTCTAAGGATCTCTTTGAAGATTGATTTATGGAATGGAATGATACAATAAGAAGGAGAAATAAACATATGTAGAAACAAGAGCAGCCCGGGATCTGGTAAGTACTTTGAAACTAGCCAGCCTTTGACATGGACTCAAGAAAAACATAAAAGTAAACTAGGATCTAGTAAGTACTTTGAAACTAGCCAGCCTTTGATACACTTTCAATAGAAAACATCTCAAAACAAAGGGAAACTTGAAGGCAACTTTTGGAGTATAAACTAGTGGGTCGGGCTCACCACAAATCCTCTCCTGGCTCTTCTTTACTTGGTTAGTTTCAAGACAAATACAAAGATAACAATAGAATGGCCTAAGACCTGGTAAGTACTTTGAAACTAGCCAACTTTTAACACATTCCAAGGGAAACATTCAGGCAGTCTGTGGGATCAAACTGGGACCAGGGCTCACCATATCTTCTTTAGTTCATATTCACTAAACATATACTGAAAATAACATCTAAGAATAACATTCAGCTAAGACAATAAGACGAGGGAATGCCAGCATTCCTATGCTTAAACTGAATTAAATCATTCCTAAATAACACAGATGGAGGAAAACATTCAAATAAATATTTTCATTCAGAGAAGGTTACTGATATACAGTAGCTCATAACTCTATTCATGTTGTTCTTTATAAGAGAATATGAAACACAGATGGAAACAGAAACAAAATAACAGGTTACAATAAGAAAAACATCACCGTCAACATAGACCAGGATCCCATAAATCAGCTTGTATTGATGCTCCAAACCAGTTACAGCTTTAAGTCCAGTGCTTTAGTTTAGCAACCATCTACACATCTCAGCCTAACCTATCTATCACCAGCAGAGCTCCAAGAGCCAGTGAATACTATGTACAATCAGAAGTTTTTGCTCAAATGTATATCAAAGTTCTACAACCAACCCCTCACTCATCTTCTGTTGTAGTATATATAGAAGAATGAGGAGGTGAGATCTGATAAAAGATCTCAATTACAATTAATACAGAGTTAATGTCTTCTTGGCCCTTGGGGGGCTCAATGAAGAAACTGTACAGGTGTTTCACTGTATTAATTGATTTACACTTATGAATTAAGCTCGGTGGGAGATTTGTTGACCTTTGAGGCTCTGTGTGATGCTAGGGTTACTCTGCAGATATCTTTTGCATTAAGTTTCACTGCAGAAGTAACTTTCTGGCTGCGCTGAGGCGAAAATCTTCATTTGATCAATAACTTTGGCCTTTGATTGAGTACTTTGAGGAATAGGTCGCACTATGGTAGCTGAGGAATCAATTTTCCTCAAATGTGGCGGTGGAGGCTTTCTGTCTGATGAAACACTCAAGATTTTCTTAAAATGTGTTTTATTTGGGGATTAGGCTTTTGATAAGCATTTTAGACGTAGTCCTCGCAAATCTGTCCCTTAATCCTCTGTTCTGGTGCATTTTTGTCTTCGACGCTGATACTCTTTGTCTGTGCCCGATTTGTTGTGTTCTTTGCTGTTGTGCAGGGCTGCACAGGGTTCATAAGGCGTCAATGGTTCATGAATCATCAATAAACCTTAATTTTAAACCCCACAAGTGATTTCCTGTGGTAAATCGAAGGCGGGAGGATCGTCACCCTCAACCTTCGTAATTTCTTCAGACGTAGCAAAGAAATCGTTGAAACCCAGCAAAATACGAAAAATGTTATAAAATCTTGCATAAAATAGGTTGACTGCTTCAAAGGATGAGTGGAGGAAGCGTGGCCGTTGGATGGCATCATCCAACGGTCGGGATCAATCAGGAGAGATCGTGGAATGGGCGAAAGAAGATTGAATCTGAGCCGTCGATCGCGCAGAGATCGACGGTCGGGAGCAGAGGTTGAAAGTCAAACGGAGGAATCGGGCGATGGAATATGGACTGTCGATCTGCAGATCAGATCGACGGCGGAGATTGATTTTCCACCGCGCCATAGCTCGGTTATCGCGCGGGCACCTTCGTTAATTGTCAGGCATCTTCGGCGAGCGATCACCATTGGATGGCCCGCCCCAGATCAAACAATGGACAGAGATATCGCTGGGCATCCCGGTCCGAACGTTAATGCGTGATGGACGGCGGATGGACGACGGTTTTGCAAATAGTACACGGGACGCGTGGCGGCAAGTGTATGGAATCGCTGGCCATCGGGGGAAAACAACCTTTTTCACGAAGGCGGTGCGATGGATAAAGCCGGTTTTGGGCCACCAGCTTTTGGGCAGTGGGGACCACGGAAAGACGCACTCCGCACCGTCCGATCTGCAGATCATATCGACGGTGCGAAATGGTTCAAAAATGAAACTGGAGGAATAAATGAAAAATAAATTAAAAACCCAAGCTTTTCAAAAATATATCAGGTTTTAATGTTTTTTGGGGGCAGGATAAATATAAATACGATTAGGCGCCCGGCTGACTCAGCGCTTGGTTCCGGCGCTAGGGCACATGGATGAAAAGGGGTGAGAGACTTAGCCCGAGGGGGCTTAAGTCCAATACATAGAAAATATGCATTTTAATGGTTTTTTAAGGATTTTGAAAGGAAATGAAGGTTTCGATAAGGCTAAGAAGGGGTCTTAGAACCTTATCAAGGGTTTTTATGACGTGGAAGGGGGAGAAACATGCAAAGGAGAGATTTTCATGGGAAATAAAGGGGTAGAAAATGAGGTTAGCTTTCGAAGAGAGGGAAAGGGAAAAAGAAGCTTGCAGCAATACTTTTTTTATCTGATTTCAGAGTTTTTCAAGATGGGAACAGCAGTGAAGGTTTGGACAGAGGCATGAGGCCTTCAAAAAGTCTTCAAGAGCCAACAGTTTTTAGTGAGAAAAATTGTTCCTTGAAGGCTCAAAAATAGATTTAGCCACCTTTTGGGATAATCAAATTTTACAGGTGGCTAACAGTGGCTCCACTTGGGGATGGTGCCTTCTTGAAGGCATCAAGAACTTTCAGACCTGCATTTTCTGGGAGGCTGACCATGTGCCTGATCCTTTAATGTTCTCTGGGAGGCTGATCAGTTGCCTAATCCATTGGGCTGCTCTTCCTGTGCTGGGATGATTTTCTCTGAAAATGTATTAGCAGTCATAAAAGCAATGGATCTTCATCAATACTACTTTCTACCTACCCAATCCTACAGATCTAACATTTTTTCTTCAATAGAGTGCACTTGGATTTGCAAACTCTTTTCACAATATTTTATTCTTTTGAAAGTAGGAAACTAATCTAATTCTACTCCTTATTTCTCCCTGAACTCAGATTAAACAGTTAAGTTCAGATGCTTCTCTACCTATTCTACTATCTGTTGGGATTAAACTATCCAACAAATCTTCATTCTCTAAATTCATGAAATTGAAAAGCACTCAATCCAAAGTTGAGCACTCTAACTTGATGTCAAATTTATGGCATAAAAAAGACATTTTACACTGGAGCATTTATTTCACAAAATTAATAAAATTTGAAGGCTTATGATCGAAAATTCTAAAACATTTCCTTCCTCTTTTCTTTGACTGTTTTGACTCTTGTTGAGTTGTCTTTCTGTATCCCACAGAACTATTGTGACTAATTAGAACAAGATCTTTATCCTTTGGCTGAAAATTTTAAAAAATTCTGAGTCATCTCTTTTGAAACTTAGGTTGAGGTTTTGTTTCATGTTGAACCTTTGATTTCTATCTAATCGCTATTGATAGGCGAATTAAATAGTTTGGAAAATCGGATTCACTATCCTATCAGCAGAAAATTTAAAGCTAATTAGTCAAGATTAAACAGTTTGACTAACTAGAAGTGTGTTTTTCAGGAGTGGCATTTGAGCTTGCACACTTTCAGATTTATCTCTGTTTTTTGGTATGGGGCTATACCTTGCTTGTTTTCAAAATCTGCCCTCTTTTCTTTCTTATCTTTGTTTTTGTATTTTTGTTTTTTACAACTTTGAATGAAATGGGGGATGAAATATTCATAATGGAAAAGATAAAAAGGCTTCAAAACATAACATGGATCAAGAGAAGTAATGCTTAAGCATCCTTCCATTGACAGGACCCCCAAACAATTATGCTCCATTCAACTCCTGCAAGAAAAATGCATTGTTACCAGTAGCTGAATGAATAGAGTAAGGGCCAAGCCATAGGTTGTCAAATTTTCCATGCTTGCCCTTCTCTTCCCTTCTTGAGTCCCACTTTAAAAAATTTTCCCCAATCTTGAAATTTCTGGCCT